>SRPZ01000036.1:0-163315 GCA_018360255.1 Claviceps maximensis
TTGTAAAACAAATACACAAGAGGAAAGAAAAGAAAAGAAAATCACTTACGCCAACACAGGCGCAGTCCGTTTTGATTGCGTTCAACACAGGCACCATATGACGTCCTACATGGCGATGAGTATGGCTCCACGACACATGCATTCTGGAGCGTCTCACCCTTGGTCACACTAGATTCCAAGCTCGGATTAAAGGCGTCTCCAGAAAACAGGGTCAAGATATTTGGCTGGCCCTCGGAGGGCTTGCCTTCCTGGTACTCCTTGCATAATGTTATGAATCGTGCGAAGCCACCGACGGGCTCTGCGCTCGCGGCGTCAACATGATACACATCGTTGTAGTGCAGGATTCGTATGTCTGGGCCATCCCGAGCACCTCGAGTCTCCTGGCTCGCCCGCCCAGATGCAAAGGTCACCTGCGGGTCGGAGCTGGGGACCGTTTTGCCAGAAGTCATTGTCGCTAGTCGCTTGTCGATGGAGGCACGAACAAAGCCATTTCTCGATGCTGCCGTGCCTTGATTTGTGTCGGGGACACATGAACAACCGAGGTTGACTGGAAGGCTCGGAAGGCTCGTAGGAATAGTTCGTTGCCTCTGGACTCACGTGATGCCAAGAATGAACCAATTGGCAATTATTAATTATGCCTGAGCTCGGATGATCGTGAAAGGGTCCTGTTTATCGACTAACCTAATAACTTTTTTTTCTCAAGCAGGGCTAACTTCAGCTGATACAGAATATACATGCGGATTGAAGGTTGTTTGCCTAATCAAAACACGGCGATTTGCGGACGAATTGCCGAGATACCCTATACTTTGCCATCAATTCTATGTCAATAACTAGTATCGTGAACGTCTTCCCTCGGGTAAAAGCAATATATTTATTGGTGATGCGGCGTGATCTCTCATCTCGCGCGAAAAACTTGATCCTATCATCATTAATACACAAAGTGTAAGGACGTCGGGGTGCGAGAAAGAGCATCACGATATAAATGAATAAATAGCAGGCCAGAAAGCATGCAGCAAGTCACATTCACAACAGCAGCACATTGCAATAAAAAGACAGCACTACTACATGGGATCGGTAATGGTCGGACGTCGATGTCGCTGGTCGAGAATTCAGGATCCTATGGCCACCTCGAAAGCTTGGGCGCCCAATTCTAAGACAGCGATACGTTAGCCTTGTGAATACTGGATAAACACATCACGTCCCACTGCCGATATCCACAAATCCCATCAAGGCGTATCCGAAGCAATACTAGACAGACAGTGTAGATGGCGGTGACTCATTGCGCTTGCGGGCCAACGGCGGGCGCCACACAGCATTCAATGTAGTCTGATTCATCCCCTCTCGTGCGTTTGATATCCCAACCTTCTCAAATAGCAGATATTGACATAATACTACCACATGCCAGCCATCCGTGTCCATTGGCACCGATGCCAATCAAGAAGAAGAAAATAAAAGGTAGGCGATGAGGGCAAAATGGATAAACACAAATATCGGGAAAAAAAAAAGAGAAGAAAGAACAGGAAAAAAAGAACAGGAAAAAAGAACGGCAACAGAATGCTTCACAGCAAATCTATACACCAAAACCTGGCATCAGACACCTCGAGTTCCTAGCTCACAACGCGGCTTTTCCTCTCGACTCGAATGGTAATATCAAAGCTAGCAGTCCCGCAGCTATAAACAATGCGCCGCTGGTGTACACAGGGGCCGCCGTTTGCAAGTTGGCAAACATGGCCACAATAGGCTGCCACACGTCTGCAATTAGTCCTTCTTCATTCTAATATTCAATGAGAAAGACAGTCATTACTTACAGCCATGATACCAAATATTCGATTACATGTTGCCGTCAGTGCATTTCCGGTTCCACGCTGAGGCGTAGGAAAGATCTCCGGAGTGTAACCGTATAAGACGGCGTACATGACATTGCTGCAAAAGTTAAAAGCACAATTCCATCCCAAAAGAGACGTGCTATTCACGGCTGTGGTTGAGCAGTACAAAAAGACGCCGGTCAGAATGGTAAAAATGGAGAGGGTGCCTTTTCGTCCGATTCTCGGCATCTCGACCAAAAGTCCTCCCAGAAAGGCTCCGGGAACACCGAGTACCGAAATAATCAGACTGTTTCGGTAAGTAATGTATGTGCTGCCGTCCGCAAACTCGGCACCTCTGCTGTCCTGGATGAATGGCAAGAAAGCATTGTACAACGGATATCCGAGCCCGATTAATGCCCATATAGCCATCATGGTACCCGTACTTAGTGCCATTCGGCGGGTTGAAAACAAGGCCTTCACTTTTTTCGGGTTTAGTTTGTCAAGGTGCCGCTTGACGGCAGCAGACGCACTCGTCCGAGCGACGTATCCTTCCGGCTCACACGCCTTGAGGTCCTCTATCGTCAAGGCAATAGTTTTCCCGTTGCGTCGGGCGACTTCATGGATGACTCGAATCGCATCTTCGTCGCGACCTTTACCAATCAAGTATTTTGGTGATTCGTAGATGGTAAACAGCACAAACCGAGCCAGAAACATGAGCAGGGTCATGCCACCCATTGCGATGACGAAATATCGCCAGCCCATGTTGTGGCTGCGAGGACAAGGGACTTCCTTGATGCCACATGTCATGTTGCCAAGCAGTGGCCAGGCGACAAGATTGGCGATGACCTGCGCCAGGGCCCAGTCTACCGAAAGAACGGTGAGCAGATATTGATGCGATGAAGGCAAGAATTCCAGGAAGATGGCGGAGTCAACAGGAAGATTGCCGCCGACACCAAAGGACCAAAGGGCAGCAAAAACGCCAGCAGCAGCGAAGTTGGGGGAACTAGCCGCAACCATTCCCCACACGGCCGTGAGTCCCAGGGTCAAGTTGAAGCCCCATTTGCGGCCGAAGATGTCGCATCCAAACCCCCAAAACACAGCCCCAGCCAGCAAGCCAATGTTTTGTGCGAGAGTGAACAGTGGCGGTCGCGCCACGCCGAATTCGCTCGTTACGGGCTTAAGGATGAGAGATGTAACAATCGGCCAAAGGTTGTCACTAGCCCAGCCAAAGCCTACAACAACGAAGAGCTGCCATTGATACCAACCCATTCCAATGTCTCGAATCTAATCATCAAGCGCAATGGCAAGTTAGTCCCAGAACCGACTTCATTTTTTCTTTGCCTTGATGAATATCCATGCCGAAAGCTATCATCGGCGTAGGAGAGATTGGACTGCAGAAAGGAAGGAAAAGGGGCGCACACAGGCAGCCCGGTGGAAAGGCGCGATTGTTGCCATGTGGAAGCGAGTGAACGAGAGTGAAAGCAACCCGCAGACGACCATGAACGCCCACGAGACAGGAGCAGGATACAGGGTACGACAGATGACTCACGGCACGATTCAACAGTCGAGCCTTGGCCTCGTAGACAGGATCCAAGGCCCCCTTGGGAATGATTGCAAGATCATCATCGCTAAAATCAATGCTACTACTGTATTCATCTGGCGAATGCGATTGACCGTCCAAGTCGGCGGCGCCGCGGCCCATGATGATGATTGTTCAGCAACGGCCAAAGGGGGAGAGGGCATAAGTTGGCGGAATGCAAGCGTTCGTAGGATACGGCTGAGGCGTATAGGTCACACAAATGTGGATATAAAGTAAAGGATACCAGAGTGTCGCTTGATGTCGGAAATCCAGAAAGCGACCAAAATCTGCAGGACGCAGGGCAAACGTCTGCAGCTTGCATTATGTACTGCTGAGCTTGTATCGTATTCCCATCCGTGCCCCATCCGTAAAAAGCTCAAAGTACGGAGCTGAACGGGGACAATGAGGAAAGAGCGTCATGGTCGTGGTACAAGCTTCCTAGATTCCCCAGGCAGGAGCCAATTATTGAGCTGAGAAGGCGTGGATGCGATTGCGCCATGGAGCTGCCGTTTCCGTGATTGGCTTCACGCCGCCTCGAGCGGATTGTGAGAAGTTTGAACGATGGCCGACTGTGGCAGCGCCACAAGACGACGACACCAGAGCTGCATGTCCATATGCATGTATGCATGTCCATACTCTATGTACATACGCGTTGTTGCTTATGGGGGTGGAGTACAGACGGGCCAATGAAGGCTTGCCTCGACTTGATGATCTCTTGCTCTTGTTCCATCGTCCGTAAGCAACGAGGTCAGTCACGTCGAATTGCCAATCACTCGCGCGAGCGACAGCGCAGCGTCGTAGCCATTGTGATTGCAGCACCGGCGCCGTTCAAGGAGCCATCGTGACCGTCCGCTGCCTGCTGTCTTGTCCTTGGGGCCGATAGACAATAGACCGGACCTGTGGGACAAGATGCTGGAGATGGCCCAGCACGCCATCGCCCAAGCTCATGATTCCATCCGGAGACGTGCCCGGGGCAGGGCTATGGAGACAGGTGTCCACCGATTTCGAGTTTGGCACTCAACGAGGCTGTTGGCGGAGCAGGACAGGTGGGTGTGAGGGCGGAAAGGATGACGACATTCTGGCGCGAGGGGAACGCGCCAAGGCGATGGGTGCGAGGAGAAGTGCGGCCAAAGGATAAAACGAGCCGGGCAAGAATATGACCAAGTTTTTTGAATGGCAGGCTGCGGAGCTTGACAGGCAAAGAGGCAGACCGGCTCCGTTGCACACAAGGAGTGATTTTCTCAAGATGCGTGCATGTGTACAATGAGTACGTGCATATACACACATACAGTGGGATGACAGAACTTTCATAGTATGTGTTCACTGTTGAGACTTGATATCCCGCACGAAATACCCCATGCCGCTCGTTACCTACCCTGGTACTGGGCGACAGGGACTAAGTAATCTATCGGGTCCATAGTGTGCCAAGATTGCCAGCCGTCTTGACTTGTTCTACGTATTTATGGATGACGATTAATCGCCAGACCTTTCTTCACGTCTCGACACAGTGTCGGCGATAAGGTTTCCTGGTGCCAGGTCATAATGCATAAGAAGTATCGAGAACGTACCCGCTCGGCTGGATTCAGGTGAGGGGCTACCTACCTAGGGTCCAGAAGAGGCAGGTGCAGGCCTTCGCACGAGCACTGCTATCCGGGCAGCAGGAATTTTCTGTTCGGGCAGCAAATACCGCGCTAACTCGACTGGAGCTTAGCGCGGCTGTTACCCTAACCCCCTAATATAATGTATATATACCTATAGTATAGTAGAAGTAGTGTAATATAGTAAATAAAGCGCATATATACAGCGTAACGTAGTAAATAAAGCGCATGTATATAGCGTAATACAATAAATAAAGCGCATATACGCAGTATAATGCAGTAAATAAAGCACATATATGCAGCGCAACGCAGTAAATAAAGCATATATACATAGCGTAATGATTATAGGCAGGGGGTGGGTATAGAAGGAAAAATGGACTGCTGCCTAAATAGAAAAGTGTTAGGACTAGGGTAGCTAGGCAAAGGTAATAGGTATATAGTATATTAACTAAAGCTTGCCTCCTCTAAGTTATATGCAGTAATAGCTATGCTCTATATAGTTTATAGTAAAGCATAAGCAAGTTATATATATAGCTATTATAGTAAGTTATATATAAGGTTATTGCCTAATAGTTATATATATATAAGGCTATAATATATATATATTATAAGGCTCCTTATAATTACCCCCCCTTCTATAGTTACTATCCTTAGTAATAATATACTTACTAGTTAGTTAATAGCTATTAGCTAGTTCTACTATATTAGTAAAAGTTAAAATAATAATAATACTATATACTTAGTCTAACTATAAAGACTATATCTCTTTCCTAGCCTTTTATTATATTTTCCTTCCTTTTTATTATTACTATTATTACTATTACTATTACTAATATTACTATTATTATTACTATATATCCCCTTATTTTCTTTATTAAAATGCTATTATATCTATAAATATTAAGCTTTATTTATACTATTGCCTTTACTATATATATACTATATATAATAACTTTAAGAAATATCTATTATTTAATATTAAATTAGTATAGTTAGCCTATAAATTCCTTATTAATTTATTTATAGGTAGTAAAGTTTATATAATAAAGTAGTATAAATAATATACTATATGCTTAGACTTCTATAAGCTAGTATATATAATATTTATAATATTACTAGTTATTTACTAATAGTTTATAGCCTTTACCTATAATAATAAGTAACTAAATTACTGCCCTTAAGGTATATAACTAGCTAAAGACACTAGTCTAAGCCTTTATTAGTATAATAGCTAGTAAGGCTAGCGCTAAGACACTAGTCTATATTTTTTATAATAATATACACTATAAAATTATATACTTATTGCTTATATTACTATATAGTTTTAACTACACTAACTAGGCTTACTATATAGCTTTTACCCTAATAGGCTTAGCTAAGTTATTTATTATAGGTATTTTTACTTATATATTATCTTAATTTTACTAACTTTTAGGCTTAGAATATATAAGTAGTATATAATAAGTATATTATTATAAGGTAATAGCTATATATTACCCTTTTCCTACTAATCCCCCTTAGTATTATATATTTAGACCCTATATCTATATACTATATATTTACTTTATATTTACTAATACTTTAATAGCTAAATTATAATATATTAATAGTAAAGTAGTTTAAGTAGTAGTAGCTAGGTATATAGTTAGGAGATCCTAGGTATATTATCTAGGTAGTAACTATATACTAGGTCTATACTATTACTACTAAGGTATTATAAAAGAATACTAATAGTAAAATCTAGGCTTCTAATATACCTTTATAGTTTAGAATAGTAAAGTCTACTATTAGTACTTTCCCTATAGCCCTACCTAAGCTATAAATAGTTATTTAGTTTATTTTTTAGTAATATATATATATATTTTATTTTATATAAAGGCAGTATTTTATTATATCTCTTTTCTCTTTTAATATAGAATATAATATTTTTAAGTAGTATAATACTTATATATTACTAGCTTATTATAATTTATAATACTTCTTTACTACTTTTTTCTTATATACTATAATAAGCCTTAGTATATATATATCTTCCTTAGCTACTTACTAATTATATTTACTTAGCTATTTCTTTTATTTTACTAAGTAATAAGTACCTTCTTATATTTCCTTTTTATTTTAAATATTATCTAGCTTATACTCTTTATTTTAGTCTTCTAGGTCTAGTAATACTATTTATTTACTGCCTTTTACCTATTATTTCTATAGCTTTAATAAGGAGATATAGAAGATATTATATAGCTATATATACTTATTTAGAAGTTCTAGTTAATAAGCTTATTTTTCTATAGTATTTAGTATATAAAATAGTCTTATAAACTAGGGATTTAGCTTTTTTTTTATATTTTTTATTTAAATATTCTTTACTAAGAATATAACTCTATCTCTCTTATTAAAGAATATTAGCTAGTAGTATTTATTATAGTATTTTACTTATAATTCTACTACTTTTTACTATATAAGTATTATTTTATTTTATATTTCTTAGAGTCTTTTTACTTTTATATTAACTTCTAGTATATTCTCTTTAAGTAATTTACCTTTAATTTTAAGGTAAAACTCTAGGTAAAACCTAAAGAGTATATAGTTAGGTAACTAGCCTATTATTTTATTTACTATATTATTATATATAAATTATACTATTAGTAGTAGCTTTAGCTAAGTTAGTTAATTATCCCTAATAAAGCATTAAAGGTAATGCTTTAAAACCTAGTTTATTCTCTTTATTTAACTATTAGTTTATAGGTAAAATACTATTAATAGCTTTCTCTTTATTTTAGAAAAATAGTAAAGGTTACTTTAAAATATACTTATAAATACTAAACCTTAGTTAAATATAATACCCTTTAGTGTACTATATCTTAGCTTAACTTCTCTATAAAATAGTTTAGCTAGCTTAGCTATATTAATAGTAATTATAACTAAAAGAAATAAGGAGTACTTAGTAAAATAGTCTATAATTACTAGGATTATATTAACTATATAATCTCCTTTAAGGACTTTAAGTAATTCTATAATAAAGTCTATTAATAATTTAACTATTAGTTACTATAGAATTAGTAGTAATTCTAAATAACTATATAGCTTATACCTTTTAGTAACTACTTACTAGTATATACTATAACTTATAATATAATTCACTACTACTTACTTTATACCTAGCTAGTAAAAATTATATTATAGTAATTTAAATATTCTATATATTCTAAAATAACTAGTAATTAGGTTATTATAGTATAGCTAGAGAAGCTCCTATTATAAAATAGGCTCTAAAGGAATAACTACCTATTCTTTATATAATAGAAGACCTTCTATATTATATTACTATATCTTAGCCTTTCCCCCCTTACTTACTAATTCTATAGTATAAGTAAGAGTTAGGTCTTACTCTTATACTTTCTTAAGTAATTTAGAGAGGGGGTTCTATATACTAGAGTTATAGGGATTTAGTGCCTTAAGAGTTCTCTAAATAATATACCTCTCTATAGTTTAAATATAAGCTATTCTAGCTATAAATTTACTTAGTTCTATTCCCTCTCTTACTAATATCTTAGCTACTTATTTAGTATTAAGAGAAATTAAGCCTCCTATAATAGGTTTTAACCTACTAGCTAGAGTTATTTTAACTTTTAAAGGCTATTTACTACGCTTTTTAGTATACTTTTATACTAATTTAATTACCTTATTAAGCGCTATTTTTATTTTTAAGTCTAGTAGTAACTTAATATTTATTAGTGCTTTACCCTTATAATCTAGCTATTTTAATAGCGCATTAGTAGAGTTACTCTTACTTATTTAATGCTTAATAATAAAATTAAATAAGCTAAGGAATATATACTATCTTACTTATTTTTTATTAAGTTTTACTTAGCTTATAAATATCTATAAATTATAGTAGTTTAAGAGCACCTTAACTAATATAGTTATGCCCTTAATATAATATTACTAGTGTTTAAATAACTTAATAATAGTAAATAGTTCTTAATTTACTATATTATAGTTATATTCTATATTAGTAAACTTTTAAGACTAAAAGGTAACTAAGTAATAGTAGCTATTATTATTAAATTATAAAATAATACTAGCTATTATAAAGGTAAAGGCATTAGTCTTAATATATATAAAGAACCCTAGACTATAGTATTATAAGAGGGGCGCCTCCTAAAAGGTAGCTTTAAGTTAGTAAAATACCTATTTCTTATTATTACTAAAGTAAAACTAGCCTTTCTAAATACCCTTTTAGCTATTCTTTATAAGTATATTAAGAGGGGTAATAAGGGCAGAGTATTAGTATATAAACTATCTATAGAAATTATAAAACCTAAGAAATACTTATATATCTTAAAAATATACTAGCTCCTTTTAATCCCTAATAAATTTTACCTGCTTCTTATTTATTATAATACTATTAATAAATAGGATAAACCTAAGGAATTTAATAGACTTTTAGTAAAAAAAGCACTTTAATAGCTTAGTATAAAGCTCTATACTTTATATATACTTAAGAACCTACTTAATATATATAGTATACTTTTCTTTAGTCTTTAAGAATATAAGGATATTATTTAAATACACTATATAAATTATATTTAAAAGGCTATATAGTACCTAGTAAATATAGCTTTAGAATATAGTAGGTATATTAGTAAGACTAAATAGTATAACTAGATATTTAAAGTAGCTATATTATAAATAAAACGCTATTTTTTACTTATTACTCTCTTTAATTTAGATATAGTAATAGGCATCCTTAATATTAATCTTTATAAAGAATATAATACCCTAATATTTATTAAGGATCTCTAAAATAAGGGGTAAAGCATAGTAATTCTTTAGTATTATCTTATTAATACCTCTATAGTCTATATATAGTTATAGAGTGCTATCTTTCTTTAGAATAAATATAATAAATATACTTACTAGACTTTTAGAGGGTCTTATATAGCTATTTACTAGGTTTTCCTTAAGGTATTTATATAATATCTATAGCTTATTCTATAATAAAGAGTAAATAAAGCTATAAGAAGGGATAATACCTAGCACTAGGTTAATAGTGTAGTTAGTATTTTTTTACTTTAGTAGTATACTTACTTTTTTAGATTTAAATATATTAAGGAAGTCCTATAGTTCTATAGAGAGGTAACCTATAAGGGCATAGGCTTCTACCTATTCTTTATCTCCTAGGGTAATAAGCTTATCTTTCTATATATTATAAATAGTAAAAATAACTATAGTGCACTAGTTTTCCTTCTTAAAGTAGTAGGAACTAGCTAGTAAAAGGCTAGTTTTTTATACTTTAAACTACTAATATTAGTAGAAAAGATTAAAGTATACTTATTCTTTTATTAGTATATATATACTAATTAATATAGAGCTTCCCCCTATTCTTAGGTCCCTATTAATAGTAATATAAGTTAATAATAGTTTTCTCTTTTATTACCTAGAGTTAGTAATGCTAATAGATATATAATATATACTATATTATAGAATAGTTAAGTTACTAATTACCTTAAGTTTAATACTACTTATATTAACTCTATTAAAGCCTTATTACTAGGTATATTTAATGCTTATAGCGTTTACTTTAGTATAAGTATTAAGATTTACTAATATTTTAGTGTTAGTTTAGCTATAAGTAATAATAAAGGTATAGAAATATTACCTAGTTTAAACTTATATATAATTAGCAAAGGTAAGGGCTACTACTTTTACTAAGGATTATTTCCCTAGCTATTAAGGTAAGGTTTTTAGGGTTAATTATAGTTAAAGTAAATATATTCTATTTTACTATAGTTATAGCATCTTCTTAGCTAGCCTATAGGGTTATTATTAGGTGTAGAGATAAGAGGTTATACTACTAATATTATATTATTCTATAAAGTATTTCCTAGTAACTAGTTATAGTTAGTATAGAGGGTCTTAGTATTACTCTTATAGGAAGTAAATACTTTTTATTTATACCTCCTTAGTATTATATCTTAAAAGCACTAGGCTAACTATATAACTTCTTCTTATATTTTTCTTATAATAAATATATATAGATTAATATAGTTCTATAAGTTAAGCTAAAGCTTAGTAAAAAATAAGAGAGCCTAGCTCTTTTTACTAGCTTTTTTAAGATATTTCTCTAGTAAGTTAAGGTAAATACTAAAGTTAATAAGGCTTTAGTTTTTATACTACTTAGTGTTTTTTATTATTATAGTAATTTAGGCCTCTTAATTAGCTAAGTCTCTAAGTAGGGTTAAGGTTTAGTCTTAGAAAGCTACCTAGTTATCTTTAAGTTTCTATTAGTAATTCTTTTATTATTTATTAAGGAAATAGTCCTATTTTACCTAATAGGCTTAGTATATATAGTTAAGAGTAAATAGGATCTTTTAATAGTCTTAATAGTATTTATATTATACCCTATTAAAGGTATAGGTTAGGTTATTAATCTATATCTTATGCTTTTAGAGGTTTATAAGGTATATTAGTAGGGTAATATTCTTAACCTTTACCTTACCTTTACTACTATTAAATAAAGTATCTAAGGTTTACCTAGCTTTCTCTTTAAATACCCTAGGATTATTACTACTTAAAATATAGAGAAGGTTCTCTTTTTAAGCTTAAAGCTATTAAAGCTCTTATAGCTAAGTAATTTACTTCTTAATAGCCTATACTTCTTTAGATAGATTATAGGTATTTAGTATAGGGTTAGTAAGTGCCTTTATTATAAAGGAATTAGTATCTTTATTCTATAATACTATAGCTATTTTTTAGGTAATTAATACTATATTACCTTTAAATAGCTATAAAGAAGCTTTAAAATTATTAAAACTAAGGTAGCTAGGTAAAGGTAATAGGTATATAGTATATTAACTAAAGCTTATCTTCTCTAAGTTATATATAGTAATAGCTATACTCTATATAGTTTATAGTAAAGCATAAGTAAGTTATATATATAGCTATTATAGTAGGTTATGTGTAAGGTCGTTGCCTAACGGTTATACACGTGCAAGGCTGTAATGCATGTGCATTGTGAGGCTCCTCACAAAGAGCTACTTATAGTACTTTTATAAAGTTATTAGTAATACTTAAATTCCTTTAAAACTAAGAAGCCTAATAGTATTAGCATTATTATAAGCACTAGTATACTTTATATAAGCATAATATAGTTAGTATAGAACTATTTTTATTATAAAAAGAGCCTTATATATAGCTAGAGCTACTAAAGTAAATATAAGATTATTATAATTATTATCTTTAACTATAATATACTCTAATAATAGCTAATTTTCCCTTAGAAAGGTTATTATAGTAAGTATAAAGTTTATATATAGGTAATATACTAAGTTTATAAGCCCTTTTTACTAAGTTTATTTATAAGTATAAACTTTAGGTAGAATTTGCTTTTTTTTAAAGATTATTACCTATTATAGGCATTTATATAGGTTCCTAGGGGGCCTAGCTAGCGTAGTATATTAAAAATATTATAAATAGACTTTTATAGAGGTTTAGTTAATAATCCTTAAATTTTAACCTAGTTTTACTAATAAATTAAGTAGAAGTAACCCGCTATGTAGTCTTTTTTCGAGTACAAAGTTTGTACGGCTTCGTGGATCACTACCTTAGTCGCGTGTGCCGAACTTTGCAACTGCACTGATCAGATACAGAGATCAGAGCCGCCATGCCCAAATGTCTCTGTTTGAACTGGACAGCATCGCCGTCGCAGTTTGTAAAACCTTCCTCATCTTTGACTTTTTTTGGACTCCCCCGCGATTGTCTCTTCGTACTCGGATTGGCCGATCTCGACCAGCCACGTACAATTCATTGTGCAGGCCTCCCATTGATTGGGTCTTGAGTTCGGGACTTGTCTGTCCGCGCCAAAGTTGAGGCCGCCTCTCTCACGTCTGGATTCCGCGTTTCCCTCGCTCGACTCTGGTGCTGGAGGCTCTCAAAAAACCAACGTCCCCTCCTCATTCTTTTTTATATCACGCGCCCAACACATCATCTAACCCGACCCAGTCTCGACTGGATGTTGATTTCTCGTCACAACCCAAAAATCGTGATTTACCAGAAATTCTTGTTTGTTGCGACCAGATACTTACTTACTGGACTGCAAAGACCAACCAACCAGCATTTATCTCGCCTACGCCATCGCCACTCAGTGGCGGCAAGTGGAGTCTAGTATGGTTGGCTCGTCGCTAACACTTCAAAAGCTCCAAAGTCTAGATTCAGCTAGGGTGCCTGGGGATTTATTCAACTCCTGACGTCCCAGATTGGCACGGCTGCAAACTCACTTACCTTGAACATCGAACGGCACTATTCCGGAGTAAGTCGCTTCGAGATCACGGGATGCTCGCTTGCTCATGAAATTCGTGTGCAAGTTGCAAAGCACCATCGCTTTTTTTTGCATCCCAGCCAGACTTGGGTCCGCACTACTCAGGCTCACGCAAAGAACCTGCGGCTTCCCTCAGAGGCCCGTCGCAGGGTTCTAAAACAACCATCACCGGAGGCCTACAACAAGATATGACCAAGTTACTACGCCTTCACTGAAACATGTCTGCGTTGCATTCGTCCGTCATCACGCACCGCAATAATTTGGGGGCATTGGGTTTTCTTTTCCCCCTGGGTTAATCTTCCTCCAACACCTCGATTCTAAACACCTTACTGACAAGCTCATTCTGTATGCCTGCCTGGTGCTACACCTCACCATGTCTTCTACCTCGGCAGAAGATTATGTGTCAGTGCCGAGCAGAGGGCCAGCCGTATTTGCCGTCACGACGGCAACTCTAGCGTTGGCCTCAGTCTTTGTTGGCGCCCGCATGATTTGCAGGTGCTGTATTGTTCGACGAGTGACTTGGGACGACTGGATAATGTGTCTTGCCTGGCTCTTGGCCGTTTGCCTCTCGACTTCCATCGACTATGCAGTAATGGTGGGCTTGGGGAAATATGATGCTCATATAAGCGTCGACGACTGGCCGAAATTACGACGTGCTGAATATGTGTTTTCGATATTGTACAACCCTGCACTAATGGCCGCCAAAACAAGTATTCTGATATTCTACTTGCGCTTGGCAAAGAATACCCAAGTCGTCTTGCGGTATGCTTCGTGGGTCACATTGGTGGTCGTCAATGTTGCCGGGCTGGTCCTCACCCTTTTGAATATTTTTCAGTGCAACCCCGTGGCCGCGGCCTGGATGTCAGTGTCAAGCTCTGCAGCAAAATGCATCCCACTACTCACAGAGTTCATCTGTGCCGCACCCGTCAATATTGTCACGGATCTCGCTATATTGGCGCTGCCTATTCCCGTCTTGACGGGGATGAGACTTCATGTACGACAGAAGGCCATCCTCGTGATAACATTTTCACTGGGTATCTTTGTCACAATTGTTGACGTCGTGCGTATTTACTATCTGCAGCGAGCCATCACGGACGTCCCGACCGGCATCTCGGACGACCCCAACTCACGATTTGGCGGCAGTACCGACTTCGCCTGGAATGCATCTCTCTCTTTCATGTGGAGCGCAGTTGAAGTGAACATCGGAATAGCATGTGCTTGCATCCCGACTCTCAAACCACTTATTCTTAAACTCTTACCGGCTATGCTCTACGATCCAGATGGAACCCGATTGACGAGAATTTCCAAGTCTATCAGTGATGCCGACACGCCACCCGCCCGACATGTTCCGAGCATCGTGCGCGAGCCCACAACCGTCCCTGAGTCGGGACGAAGCAATGGCGGCGAAAATGGCGACAACGGCGAGAGCATGGCCGGGGAATCTCTTTCGACTTGCGCTGATGACGAACCTATGACTGTCATGGAATTTCTCACAGCACCAGATACGAGAAACTTGAGTGGGGGTACGCAGTCTGGCCTGTCAACAATGAATCGTGCGCAAACGAATGGAACCGTGTCGACCAACTCCGTTGAAAACGGCATTTTCTTTGGATTCGTCAACATGACCAAAACGAAGAGTATGTTGCGAGCCAATGCTGCCGAATCGTTCAAGTACTGCACTCTTGTTGGCATTCTGTTCTTCCTTTGGGGCATCTCCTACGGGCTTCTCAACACATTGAACAATGCCATCGGCGTCATCAACAACATGACAGATGCGCAGACCCTAGGACTCACTAGCGCGTATTTTGGAGGAGGATATTTTTTTGGACCTTTACTCGTGGGCGAATGGATCTTGCGACGAGACGAGCACAATCGATCGAAGCGTCATGGGAAAGACATGGCGGGCAACGTTGGTGGCTACAAGGTTACATTCATCGTGGGCTTGTGTATCTACGGCATTGGCACCATTATATTCTGGCCGTCGGCCGTCACCAACTCGTATGGGGGGTACATGCTGAGTACCTTTGTGGTTGGGTTCGGTCTTTCAGTTCTCGAGGTTGCTGCCAATTCTTTCATGATTCTCTGCGGGCCACCGGAATATGGAGAAACGCGGCTTCTCCTGGCGCAGGCCGTGCAAGGCGCAGGAAGCGTTGTCAGCGGGCTGCTGGCCGAGAAGGTGTTTTTCACGGGCATTAGTCGGGAGAGCGTGGCCAAGTCGTCGTCGAGTATGAATTTCATTAACCTCCAGTGGACCTACCTGAGCATCACGCTTCTATGCGTCGTTCTTGGCTTATTCTTCTTTTACATGCCTTTACCCGAGGTGACCGATGGCGAATTAGAGCTCGCAGCCAGAAATTTGCCACTTGATGCTCAGCAACGAAGCGTGGGAGGGCTTCAGCTGCGGACCGTCAGCCTCGTGTTGGCAGTCGTCGCGCAGTACACGTATGTTGCCGCCCAAGAAAGCAACAGCATCTACTTTCGCAGCCTACTTGTATCCGTTCTGCCTGGCGGCGACCCGACGGGCTCGGGCGCCGTGACAGGCACTACTTCCTCGGGCTCGACGGCTGACGACCCGGATAAGCCGCCTGGTTTGTCCATTTCGATCCCGGACTATCTACTCATCGCCCACAGTGCTTTTACGCTGTCAAGACTTCTCGTCGGAGCCATGACGTACCTGTCCGTGTCGAATCGGCGTCTCCCACAGCCTCGCGGCCTCCTTCTCATCTTCGGCATACTGTGCTTTTTGTTCGCACTGCTCCCCGTCGTCTTACACCCCGCGAATGCCGACATGCTGGTGATTCCCGTCATACTATTTTATTTCGCAGAAGGACCCGTCTGGCCTCTGATTTTTGCCATTGGCCTGCGGGGCCAGGGACGGCGCACGAAGCGTGCTGCGGCTTTCATTACTATGGGTGGCTCTGGCCCGGCCTTCTTTCCATTTGTCATGTACGGCATCATACACAAAGGCGGCAGTGTCCAGACAGCATATATTGTAATCATGGCACTGCATGTTGTCATGATAGCGTACCCTCTATTTCTCATGCTGTCACCTAGTGCGAAGTTCATGGTGGATCAGAAACCGGTCGTGCGGACCCCGATGCAGCCGCAAAAAGATGGCACCAGATCAATTGACCTTGTGCTGCCCAGTGGACGCAATAGTGCCCGCTTGTTTGGGCCAAAGTCGGGCCAAATTGTGAGCACGCTCTCCAAAGGTTTTGGCACAAAAGGGTCATCTGAGCGTAGAGAATCGTTACACACGCACGCAGAACACCGAGAAGTACTAACATGAGCCTGGTGAGGGAGACTTCAGAATAATAAGACGAAAGCGGAACCAAGAGATGAAGAAGCAACAGATCAAACGCAAAAATGCATTTTCTTCCATTCTCACGATCTATCTTCTTTTCCTTCTAACACATAGTACTGTACTTTAAAGACTGTTTTTTTTTTTTTTTTTGACAACTCTTTATGCCGCTGCTAAGTATGTGGAGCGGGACTGGGGCGGTGTTTTCCTTAATTCTTCTTTCTTTCATATATACCCAGGGAAGAGGAATTAGAAACCTCTTTCCTCTCTGTGTTTGTTCTCATTTTCTTTGTCTTGAGCGCAATTTTTTCTTGTTTTGGAAAGAAACTCGCTATGGTCGACTTTTGTAAACCTGAAATACCGATTAGCTACCGATTATAGCGCCTCTTAATCGGATACTGTACAAATGACATGCACACACAGAAGACTGCTTACCCGTTTCCAACTCACGACAGGCGTAGCTGTCGAAAGGCGAGCGAGTCGTTGTGTGGTGATTCGGATTTGCTCAGATGCCCGCATGGACATGTGGTGAAGACTGTAGATAGCTCATGTCGCATATGATGGCATGGTGAATATGTGTTCTAGCAGCGCATGACTGTTCCCCTTTGTGCCCGTGAAAGCTTAAAGAATAGGTGGAATGGTATGTGAATGTATAAGATATGTTGTATCATTAGAATGTAAGCATAGTTAAAGGGGGAAGAACAATAAAAAGGTGAAATAAAAATCTAGAAGAATATAAATAAATAATTATCTTACAGAACCGTATCTCAAAAAATGCAAAGCTGAGTGACTCCAAATGGGTAATCAATAGGTGGACGACATGGCTGTCTCGGTCCGTCTCGGGGCTACTGGTCCGTGCTTACATTTGTGATGTCGATGCCGATGCCGATGTCGGATTGACGCCGACGCCGACGTTGATGGACAGCTACGATATTCATATGCTTTTTCGAAATAAAAAAGTCCGTTTTGTCCTGTCGCCCGACATCATGAGTACATCAATCATCAGCCGACAGATGACCATGGCGCGGCCAAGGCGTCGGTAATGCCGAATATGATCCGCGACACGCCGACCAACGTGTGGCGTAAGCTCGTTCGGCGCCATCATTGGACGTCATTGACTGGATTGGGTGTTGAGCTAATTGCGCTTCACTTCGTCTCACTACATGTCAGCCAGACTTTTCAAAGCGTTCCCTTTCTTGATTGGGATGGAAAATGAGCTCACTTTACGTTACTCCAAGACTTCTATATGTATTATTGTCTATAGACTCTAGCCATGTAAATGTAAATGGTATAGTGTGCAGATTATACTTGCTGAGATAGTTTCAAAATTCAAACCCTGGCATCTTCATCATCACCACCCAAACTTTTCACAGTGCAACTCAATGCTTGGTCCATCGGTCCGAATGCAGTCTGACGCCGTCTCTCTCATCATATCCATGAGCTTGGCCGGACCGCACCCCGAAACAAGAATGCTCTCATGCGCCGCCGTGTTTCCAATCGCCTCTCGGATCAATTCAGCGACATCTGGTCTTTGATATTTGACGACTGTGTTGTCTGAATCAACGGCATGGCCAGCGTCGCTAGTCAAGTTGTAATCGCTAGTCGACCGAATGGACTTCTCCAAGTCAACCGATGATTGCGAATTCAATGTTTGCGTATCTGAAATCTCGCTCTTCCTTGTCGTAAGGTCTCTCATCATGGCTTTTTCGAAATCTTGGCCTTCCACGATGCCGATTTTCGAGTGAGGCGACGAAGGAGGCGATGAAGACGGGGGGCTGGACCTGGTTACGAAAATCCGAATGGAAAAGCGAGAGTCATTCCTGATTGTAGTGAGGTGTTTGGAAAACCACTCCAGCTGGTCTATTTCGTTCATCAGTCAAGGAGTTTTATCTCTTAATCCATCCTTGTTGAGGACTCACCTGTGTATTTGACTATCCACACCAACACCACTTTCCGCGTCATCACCTTACTCGTCGTCACTGCCTTCCGCGATAGAGCCTGAGCCAAGCCAAATACGAAGCTAGCACCACTACCGCCGGCTACCAAGACGGCGGTCTCAAACGTCGTTGGATCAGGCACCGTACCATAAGACCCATCAATTGATGCCTTGAGACGGACTCCCGGATTCGCCACGGCATATTTGTGTAAAGCGCCAGTAAAGCCGTCACGAGATGCAATGACAAATTCCAACGGGTCCGTCGACA
Source organism: Claviceps maximensis (assembly GCA_018360255.1). Classification (NCBI taxonomy): domain Eukaryota; kingdom Fungi; phylum Ascomycota; class Sordariomycetes; order Hypocreales; family Clavicipitaceae; genus Claviceps; species Claviceps maximensis. Next base: position 18,808 of record SRPZ01000036.1, read on the forward strand.
CAATGGTGAAAGGGTGAGTTTGAATCAGTCTGATATGGGGGATCCACAAGAAAGCATGCTTTCCGGGCGTCACCATGACGGGCGGCTTAGCCAAGGTGACGCGGGTACCACCGTCGGGAAGTGGCGTAAGAGTTGCCGAATTATTCACGGTATGGAACATCAGACGAACAAAACGAATCAGTCGATCCGACCCCCACATGCTACCAGCAACAACTGTGCCAATAGCAACTTTGGAGGCAAGATTGGGTTGATGAATGCCAATAGAGACGATAGAAACCATCCAAAGAATAATGTGAAGATAGTAGAACAGCTCGTACCACCAGCGACGAATAAAAATAGCAGTCAGGGCTAGTAGGACCCATGACCCGCCAGCGACCATGCCCATGATATCCGAGCGCCGGAGTAGAATGCTGGACTGGCCAGCATTCACAAAATAGTATGAGTAGCAGGATCCATGGATGACTGTATGGACCACAGCAGCATATCCACAGATTCTATGAAGGCAGTTGAGACGCTCGTATGACCAGGCAGTTAAAAATGCGAGTGGCGTGTTTTTTAGTGCGAGGAAGATGACAAAGATGAGATTTGCAATGGCGAGCCTGGAGAAAAGGTTGGAAATGAAAAAGTGTGAGAATTTGATCCTTGGGTAATGAATAGTTTGGAATAGAAGGGAGGGGGGGGGGGCTGTTACCATCCAGATCTTGATGCAATGCTCGTTACTCTACCCATCGTGATGCCATTCATGTTGACGAACAGAGCAACAACATTGATAACAAAGAATAGCGTCGTGACGGCCGCATGGCCGAGAGACGGAGAGCCAACAACGCGACGATGGCTGAGTTTCCTGATACCTCTATCGGCGTGGCAGCTTGGTTAGAAGTGATGATTTTGTAAATGATGATAAGGGAAGAGAAGATAAAGGATACTTCTACCGAGGAAAGTGACTTCAAGGTAGGTAATGTGATACACCGCAAAGTAGTGATTTACAAATAGGTCGGACACACTTTCAGAGCTACATACCTGGGAATAGCAACCAAAAAAGATGGAATCTTGAATCGGGCATTCCTTCTTCTGACCCAATGAGTAAACTGTCTGACCAAGTGAAATGTGGTAAAAACAAGACCAAGGGCAAGAAGAGCCAGTATGAAAACAAAGGTGGTCTGCTCGTTTTTTCTCGCGCGAATGGCGAATTGGCGAAGTTGCGCCTCTCCCATTCCTCCCGTCATGACGATGGTCTGCTTGTGTTTTGATTCTTGAGGACGAAACCTCCAAAAGAAACCGGTTTGTTAGGATCACTAATACCAGAGAGAAACGACAGCAGGAACTTGGAGAGGTAAAATGTTTCTCAAGTAGGTTGGTGGCCGTGGTTGAGGGAGCGGCGTCTTGTATATATTTGCAAGGATGGCTCAGGCAAGCAAAGCATGTGCATAGACTGGGAGCGGGATGTCGCCCGTCGCCAGTTGTAAGTCGTCGTCAGTCGTCACTGGTCAGCAGTCCGGACGAGCAAGCGAACAAGCGAGCAATCTATCGATCTCGGGCGACTTGCCGATGTGACAGCGGGTGGGCTTTTGCGATGTGCTTTCTGGATGGAACCCTGCATGTTTGTGTGTGTATCAAAGAGGCTGGCTTCAAGTTGAAGCTGGGACGGCTGGACTCTGGGTTATGGATCAATTGTCACTGGGGAAAGGGGGGGGTGGCATCGCTCCTTCCATTTGAAGTTCCAAGACCCAAGACACAAGTCCCAAGTCTCAAGTCCCAAATCCCAAGTCCCAGATGCCGATTCTTGACTCCCAAGTCCTAGATGCCAAGTTGCCAACCACCGAGGCGTCAAGATTGAGTACAACGCCGGAATGTTGCGTTTACCAACCTTTGCATCGTTTGCAAAAGTTTCGAGTTGCTCATGAAAGATTATGCTCAAAGGACGTATCAACTACACCACACTCTCCGTGCAATCATTCCAACGACGTCTCGAATTCGATCCACCGATGGTCCACACGGGAGCAGCGTGTGAACTAGAAACTTTGTCCATTTCCCATTCGGGAAAATGCTCCTTACCCACGTTTGAAAGGTGTGCATCCTCAACGGGGTAGAATGTCTGACTTTTGGATATAGTCACTACCCGAATTCCTCCCCCCCCCCCCGCCCTCTCTTTTATGCGAACCTTTCTAGCTGCGGGCCTGCAGCGGCTAGGTCCTGCGGCTGGGTCACCTTATCTCGAGGCAAATTTCCCAAGCTAACAAACTCTGTTTTCCAAACTCTACTCGACCACTAATTCGACTGCGAGTTGTAGCTGTGCAGGGTTCTTTTTGTCTCTCTCTCTCTCTCTCTCTCTCTCTCTCTCTCTCTCTCTCTCTCTCTCTTTCTTTCTCTCTCTTTCTCTCTCTTTCTCTTTCTTTCTCTTTCTTTCTCTTTCTTTCTCTTTCTCTCTCTCTCTTTCTCTCTCTTTCTCTCTCTCTCTCTCTCTCTCTAAAAAAAAAAAAAGAAAAAGAAATCCAGGCTGGTAATCGAGGACAGAAAGCCAATGCTACATATTCGCGGACAAGTCTATATCAGACGGAATATATAGATGCATACAAATGTATGGGTGTGGAAAACATGGCTCGACTGCTTCGAAGCGGATCCCAACCATGCTTCGGTCGAAAAGGGGGGAAGATACGTGTGATTTTGGTCTGAATTTCGTCGGGATATCAATCCCAAGTTGGAACTTCATGTGGGTGTTCGTCTGTTTCAATGCGCATTAAGACCATTTTCATGGATCTTGTTGAGCTCGGACTAGACCAAGACGTCCGCGAATATTCGCAATGCACTGCTGATATTGTTTCAATATTACAAATGCAAAGGTCGTCCTCTCTTTCCGCTTGGATGCCTACCCCACAATCATTCATGATTCACTCATTATTCGGGCAAGGGAATAATGCTGCCGCTTGATTGGTGAGGCTTTGACCAGGGTCTCACTGCTGGCTGCTGGCTGCTGGCTGCTGTATCTAGATTTTGAAGCTTTGAGCTAGCTCCAAAGACGCTCCTTGTAAGAATAGTAATAATTAAAGAGGAGAAAAAAAAGGAAAGAAAAAGTCGAGGTAAAAGTTTTTGTTCAGCAGCGACTGAGTGGTGCGTCATGGCTGTGTCAGATCCGCTCATCCACGTCAAGCCACGATCGCACGCCGCCCGCGTCTGATGATACACGAAGCAGGGCAGGTGATGATGTATCAATTTCTAGTGGCTTAGGGTGCTCAAGTGCTGGGTCTAGTGCCCAATACATTATTTTAGACTTCGGATAGCGTCAGATAGCGGGAGCAAGATCCCCCCGGCACATCGGGGAAGTGCGTCTACTAGGCCGGACCCAAGATTACCAAGATTGCTGGAGGCTGGAGGGGCTGGAGCTGGAGCTGGAGCTGGAGATTGGAGATAGGGCTGAAATGGAGCGGCAGCGGAGCTAGAAGTAGGACTAGAACTGCACCTCTCGAGAAAATGGAGCGCCTGCCGATCAATGACGGACTGAGGCGCGAGAACCGAGCGATGACTGGTGATGCCTGGTGATGACTGGTGAACCTGGTGATGACTGGTGCGTGGTGATTGATGACTGGTGATGCCTGGTGTCGTCTGGAGCAGCCAGCAGTTGTGTGGCCGCCTTTCCGTGCTTGTTGGCACTGACAACCTTGGGACCGATACAAGGTTCCGACTGGTGCATGTGCATGTGGCGCCCGTGACGCCTGCCCAGTGACAAGTCACGTGAACAAGCCTCAGAAGCCACGTGCACCAGCGCACGGGTTGGCCGTTGACTCGGCCGTTGGCAGCGTCGGCGGATCCTGCAGAGCCGATCCATGTCCTTCTCCTCTCCTCTCCTCTCCTCTCCACTCCGCTCCGCTCTCCTCTCCGCAGGTCCGTCTTCTTCATCAATGCTGTCCATCCGCCGCCAATCCAGCGGAGATGAGCCCAGGCCTCGCTCGGGTTCCAGCAGGCCGGAGCCTTGAACCATGTCGCACGTGTAGGATTCTATCGTCTGTCTAGCATGGGCGGGCGAGCCCTTGTTTGTGCATGCCGTTGATTCCTCCATGCATCCATCGCACGTCGAGGCCAGTCTCAGCCATCATGGACCATTTGGTGAGCTTCCTCGCTGCCTCACTTTGACTTTGACCCCGGCTTCATTCTGGAGACCACCAGCAGCGCTTCGGCGCATCGTTGAAGAGATGGATAACTGTGTGCAGATGTCTATGCAGATAAAGTCTCATGTCCCATTACTACAACATTATTGAGAACTCCGTCCGTCTTGCTCCACCCCCAGCTCATCACGGCATTGGCATCGGCTTCGGCATCGGCTTCGGCATCGGCTTCGGCTTCGGCTTCGGCTCAATGTTTATCCCAACAGCGTCCGAGCATTGGCACATTGTTGCACTGGCCAATATTGGGTACCATGCTACGTGACTGATGAAGAAGGGGAAACAAAAAGTCTCATGTCTCCTTTTTTTTTTTTTTCCGGGCGGGAAGATGTTCTGAAACAATCTGGTAACGTCGTCAAGGATGTTATTCCATATTGCCAGCTCCTATTCCCATTCGTTTTGTCATTACTGTGTGCCCCTGCGTCAGCCTGGTCAGGCCTGCGCAAGAACACTCCACTTCTCCCGTTCAAAAATATGCCGAAACCTTTCTTACATGAGATATGCATACACCACCGCCTTGCCCTGCACTACAAACTGTTCCGTGACGACGACGAGTGACGATGCGTCGGGCGCGGGGGCCACGACCACGCCTACTCGGTCTGTGTCTCATAGTATTTCGAAGGGTATCGCGCCGAGATGTACGGCGCGTGTGGCTGATGCGGCCGTGGGTATGCAATATACAGTGTATGCATATGTGAGGATGCGAAGCGCGGGAACCAGGTTGCGGCACCACTTCTGACACGCGTGTTCAAGAACATAGCTTGTCCTTGGCAGCCGTTGCTTTTGCTTCAGTCCTTTTTGCATCCTCTTCGCGCGCCATGCTGCGCAGCAAGTTTTTATGCAGACGAGACGTGCCAAGCATCTATCAGTCAGGGAATGCCAGAGAAGAACAGGGGAACACATTTGTCTTTATTCGCATGACTAGTCTACTTTACGTGTTTGAGCCAGGCCAACATGTTTGAGCCAGTCCAACATCTTTGACAACATCTTTTAGCCAGTCAGTCTACTTGACATCTTTGGACCAGTCGGCGCTGGACTTGTCATCGTCATGACCAAGAAACATTTCCTCGCGCTCCCACATCAACTCGACCGTGGCTGCTGCCGGGCTCGCCACGACGGACAAAAGCACCACCTTGGTCATCATATTCCGCAAGTTGACCTCAACGCCGGCCGCACTAATGGCGTTGTCCCACCACAGAATCACCTCCATGCCCTGTCCCGTCGTCGTGATGCTGGCCTCGAGAGCAGGCCAAACATTCTCCGCGGTGCGAGCACCTCGGCGAACTCGGACCGAAAACATGTGCGGCACCACGGCTGTGGCGACCGAGATGGTGACTGTGACGAGGTGAGGGATGGCCGCATTGGCAAACGCGTACGCATACGCGAAGCCGAGAGCCCGTCTGACGTGCTTATTCTCTGCCGGCATGTCGTTGTCGACGCCAGAGGACGCGCCCATGACGTGGCGCGCTGCGAGGAGCAGTGCCGACAGGTACGCCGGCCAGAACTGGAAGATGGCCATCAGAGTATACTTGGCGTCCTGAGAGATGTTCTCAAACAGCGGCCTGGTCAAGACCAGGGAAGGCATTACGGAGACCAAGGTGAAGACCCAGGGGATGGCGCGGACGACGTTGTGCGGGATGCGCATGTTGACGGGAGTCGGCTTGGAGGCTGTAGCCGACCGGGTGATGTGGATGTAGGCATAGAGAGGCGCGCCAAAGGCTAAGGTAAGGAGCTGGGCCAAGAAGTTGAGTACCATGGGGCTGTGAAAAATGTGTCAGTTGTGTATGTTTGCATACATATATATAGAAAAGAAAACCACACGCGCGCGCGCCACACACACACACAGAAAGAGACTCACTTCGCCGCCACAGTCCCCCGAGAACCCTCCCTCCACGACTCCATCGTAATCATCAAAAACCCAGCAAGCATCGTGCCCGCAAGCGCAAACCCCTGTAGAAACGCCCCCGACAAGCTCCCCTCGGGTCCGTCGAGCGGGCTCGCACCCCCGGCCGTGGAGATTCGCTTCCGCGAGATGAGCGGCAGCACCGGTATTTCCAGGATCGCCGGCTCGACGACATCGCCCAGGTCGTTGGCGTAGACGTAGTACCATATGGAGTACAGCGAAGACGCCGACAAGAGGGGGAGGATGATTTTTGCCGACATGTTGACTGCTGTATACTTGTTGTTTTATGAACAGGATGTTGTAAAAATGATGTAAAAAAAAAAGAATCGATTAATTGTTCAGAATCCCCTAATCCGCATGGCAAGCGTGGAATCATCTCCCTCCCACTAGCTCTTCTTCGCCCCTTCTTCTTCCCATCATCTGTTCATCTCCAACCGACTACCACTACTTTCTTCGTGTTCAGCTTCCCTCTACAGCTTTTGCATTTTCCTGTCTCTGCATGCCGAAGGCGCTCTCCGTCCAACGGCCCAACGTCCACGTCAATGTCCATGTCCATGGCCCGTCGTGCCAATGTCCTCGTCGTGGGATGCAGACCATCTCCGCGTCCCTGAACCCGCTGACGGAACAGGAACAAGAAACGTACTAGCTCTGTAGAGATGGGACGGCGGTTGGAACTTGGGGCTCATAAATAGTACCACGGGAAAGGGGACGTGGCTCGTCGATGCGTTCCGAGGCGGGAAGATAGCGTGGTGTTCCGGTTACGGTGAGGAGGCGGGGGGTTCTTTCATCCGCATGTGCGTGTATGTCTTGTATGGGGTGATGCACTAAACTAGACGGGTTTTTCTTCAGTGATGACGAGGCTTGGGGGGGGGGATCTAGAAGTTACGAATCCAAAATTAGAAACCCCCGTCCTTGTGAAAGAAAAGTATCCTGATCAGCCGTCACGTTAGTTTGTTCTACCTTGGGGAGCGGGAAAAAAAACTGAAAGAAAAAGAACAAATTCCGAGGCGCATTTAGCATCATCGGCAGCTTCTGTCTCGACTGCCGGCCTGTATCGAGCCAGCCATGATGTAAGCGGGAGTTTCATCGGCGAGACTACCGACGCGTGGAGCAGCGGGATCCACGTACTTCCGAGCAACTGGGCCCGGAACAGCTTGATGTGAAGACATGTTTTCTTTTTTTTTCACGACTACTTTGAGAAAATTGTGTAGCAAGTAGTTGACGAGGATGCCATGGCTGCAATGCCCATGTACTAGGCGCGAAAGCGTGGTGTGGTACCTGCATCGAGGAGGAAGGGGAGATCTGTACGATGGTAAAGTGGATAGTGGATGAGTCGATGAGGCATGTAGTGCGTTGAGAAGGAAGCTCGAAGCGTGTCGTGAGGAGGATCTTGATGGATCTTGTTTGTCGTTCTTTCTTTTTAAAAGAATAAGCAGTTTTTTTTTAGTTTTATATATATATATATATATATTATAAAAAATGCTTATTCTTTTAAACCGATAAAAAAGACAAAATAAAAAAAAAACGCAAAATTCAAAAATCCTAGAATATCTAGACCGGTCCGGCACGTCATAGAAGCTGCATCGCAAGCACGACGATTGTGCACCCGCCACCCGATGTACATGAACAACAGACTGAAACATGACTCAAGACTAAAGAAAAACCGACTCCCAAGTCATCAGACGAGGCTCAGCTCTACTCGACCTCGTCCGACTCGCTAAACATGACCGTGGCAGTAACACGCACTCTACGAGTCGTTAGTAAAACTCTTGACATCTAAACACCAAGACGACTATGCGACCGGCCTAACTTTTTTCTTTTCTTTTTTTTTTTCTGGTGAAGAGGCAGCCCGTACGAGGTCGTTAGGTATTCTGCATCACCGGAATCGCTGCGGCCAAGAGTGAGTCAAAGGCGACGCACCTAAAAAAAAAAAAAAAAAAAAAAAACTCCTGTCGTGGCCCCGACCATCATTCTGCATCATGCCATCGACCGTGCTGCCACGGCCGCAGAATAAGCTTCACCAGTCGAACCACTCGCGCTCGAGGCGTCTTCTGCCAGCGTTTTGACGTGTCTGGTCTGGCATGCAGATGGAAAGATGTGCACATGGCACTACTTCATAGACCTGACGGCGAGCCGGGAGCCGGGAGTCGGGGCCGGGAGTCAAATGCCGAAACCCGAGTCCCGAGCCGTAATCGTCAGTCACATCTCATCAACGTCGCACTCGTCTTCAATAGGAAAGATCGTCGTCTCCGAGCTGCACTCCTGGTCGAACACACGGAAATCACCCACGGGGTATTTTATACACACATTGTGCAAATCCCACCATCATTACCCGAGTCCTGTCCTTGCATCGCGCAGACCCGGAGCACGATAGCCGCCCAGAGCTGCCGAGACATCCAAATCTGCGCCACACGATTCACCGCGGTCATGACCATCGCCGGCTCCACGCGTATCGACGTCTGCGTATTTTCATTCCACTTTCCGCACCAAATCGTGAGGCCCTCTGCATTTTCATAGTGAATGTCGGTCCCAGGAGGCTCGTCTTCATATCAACGTCTTGTGCGAAGGACCGTTCCATTGCTGTATATGCGTGGGTACGTGTGTGTATGCGAGAGAGAGAGAGAGAGAGAAAGAAACATTGTACTTCGCACATCACCGCCAAAAAGTGCCCGCTAGGCCAGCTCGACAATGACCCTAGGCTTCAGATGCTATAGCCAGATCCCAGACCATCGAATAAACCCTCGGCACGATCTCTCAGTTGCCGTCCATCGAGCTCGCGTAAACTGGCACATACATACATGCTGTACACGAACATACTTTTCCAAACATGAATGAGCCGAGTTTGGCGTGAAAAGGCGGCAAAAATAAAGCAAAACAAAAATAGTAGTAATAAAAGAAAAGTAGAATAAAATGAAAATAAAGAGGAAGTTTTTTTTCTTTAGCCCACAGCAATCACTTCTAGAATAGAAAAGTATTTGCTATTTGCCATTTACCACTTCGTCTACTACCACAAAGCGTCACTGTCCACAAGCTCTTTCGGCTGCGTGAGCCTTCGATCAGACTTGACGCTGTACCGATTGCTCATGTACACAACCGGCATCGTAGAGGAGCCGCCGGGACTCGATGGCTTGTTCATCGGCCCAGGGCATGCTGGTAAGCCCGGAGATGCGGCGACATTGGCGTTGGTGCTGGCACTGGCACTGGCAACACATATGGTATTGGAGCTCAGCATAGTTCTGGGTGAACGAGGAGACTGTGCTTGTGGGGAAAGTTGTGTCCCAAGGTTCGGATCGTAGGCATAGTAGTGTGCCCCCTGAGCGTGACTGTGACTGGACCTATGGTTCTCGCCTAGAGAAAGAGGAGTCGGGCGCCTTGTCCGTCGAGACAACGACGGCGGCAACGGGCTACTTGCGAGAGTAATTTCCGGGTGGAATATCGTCAACAGAAGAACCGAAAGTAGCGGGAGAGCTCCGTTCATGACCATGAACGCAGCCTCGTTCTGAAACAGAGTGCCGTCCAGACCACCTGCTATCTCGACGATTCGGTAGATGCTGTGCACGAGGATGAGGATTGTCGCGGCTTCAGCTCCTATAAACAAGTCTCATTAGATGATTTCGTCTTTTCACTCCCCGTCTCGACTGAACTCGACATGTTGTATCGTTGTATAGTTACCTCGTAAGAATCTGCGAGACTTTGTAGCACGAAACAATGCAGCGTGACCGTTGCTGTTGCTGCTGCTGTTGCTGTTGCTGTCGCTGTTGTCGTTCCTGTTGTTGCTGTTGTCGTTCCTGTCGTTGCTGTTGTCGCCATCGTCGCCGTCGCCGACACCACCATCGTCGGATCTGGGGCCCAAGCTAAACGCCAAGTAGACCGCAGCACTAAACAAAAGCGAAACAACCTGCATACATAGCCCAGCTTCGATAATGGAAGCACTGTGGTCCCTCTATAATGCCGTCAGTCTCTGATTCCATCCACGTTTGATATTCATGTGTGTGTGAGAGAGACAGAGAGAGAGAGATACCTACAGTCACGCCATTGAAACCATAGGAAATAAAGACCACCCCAATCACGTCAATACCAACGGCCGCCGCAATCACGGTACACAACACGAGCCGAGCAAGCTTCAGTTCCCGACGACTCACCCTCCCGCCACAGACCTTGACCGCAAGAGGGAACAAGACGAACAGCGCGGCCGAGACGAAAGCAGGGCCCAGCACGGTCCCCAGCAGAGACAGCGCGAAGTAGCCCCGACTGTCACCGCTGCCGTGAAGGAGAATCCGGCCGACGAATCCCAGCACCTCGAGCACCACGCCTACCATCAACGTGGTCGAGAACGCGGACGTGCGCGAGCCGAGGCGGAGGAACCAGATACAAGGCACGAGGAGGCAAAGGGGGACCAGAAGCACGACGTTACTCGCCACGTTGGGTCTGTAGCCGTAGAAGCCGCCAGATGCCGGGCAGGAAGTGCCACAGTCGACCGCCATGCTCAGTGCTGACCATGTGGTTCATGTTCATAGGGGATCGAGCCAGGAGGAGAAGGAGAGAAGGAGAAGGCGAGGGGGGAAGAAAAAAAGTAGGGACAGAAGGGCGTGGACGTCAAGAAACAGGTTGGAGCACGGGGGAACTGCGCAGGGTATGAAGCTCATGCTTATAGCCATCTTCGCAGTGTTGCCTTGCTGGAGATTGCGAGGCGCCGGCATGGAAGCCTGCGGGCCAAATGCTTGGGTCCTGCAGACAATTTGCTTGTACAGAGTACGTACATAAGTGTGTGTGTGTGTGTTGATTCCCGACGAGGAAAGCAGCGCACCGAGCGGCACCAACATCTCATCTCCTTGCAGATGATGTGGGCCAGAAGCATATAATAATTGTCTCTGCGAGTTACCATGCTGAACAGCAGTGAGTCATGAAGCCAGCAAGTCACCTGTAGGGGGGGGGGGGGGTTTCAAAAAGGCATCTGGACTTATTTTTGTGTTGAATCGGCCGTTGAAGCGACCATGAGCTATCTGACGGCCAGAGATGGTGGTAAATACATACACAGTCAAAGTAGACATCGGGGGAATAGCACTGGCGGAGCATATACGATATCAATCTTCCATCAACTGTTGCCTCTTCCTCCATGAGGCGTCATGTTCCGCCCAATCATGCTTCCGTCACGGGAGTTGCAATGCTATTGTGATGCTACGGCCCGCTCGCTGCCGATTCCGAGAGAAGTAATCCCCGCTCGCCCCCCCCCCCTCAAGTCTCTGGTCGTGATCGTGCGAGGCCGAGCTCGTTCGATTAGGCATTGTTTTTGTTTAAAAAAACACAGAGGCGTTGATTGGACGACGGGTCTATGTATGTAGTATGTCTGGCTCTCGAATGGACATTCCCTCTTGTTGCGGCCAGGTCGCGCTGCTTTTTGGATCGAGCCCGCGCGTGGTCTCGCGCACAGCTTGGCAAACAAGTTTGCGCCTGAATTATGTACGCTCATCATAAAGAAGGACTCCCGGTGCACAAAGGATTCTGGCTGGCCGCACACTTGCGCGCGCGCGTACTCGTGGGTTACAACACAGACGAGTCGCCCAGGATGTCTTGATGCAGTTGGTTCGAATTCGTCGACGGACAGACCCTCTTCTGCCAGGGGCACCCAGACAGCTTCTGCAGAGGGAGGACCATGTTCCCATGTCTCCCGTCTCCACCGATCTATGAGCATGGCCGGACAGCGTCGCATCGGGCATGTTGATCACGTCCCATCGGTCCTGTCAGTGTGGGTTAGCCGGGGTAAAAAGCTTGGACGAGGTGTAAACGAGGACGGCACAGTGCTGGCTGGCAGACGACAACTTCGGGCCGCCACGGGATGCTGAGAAGCAGCGCCATCATCCGAGTCGGGCACGCCGTCTGCCGTCTGCCGTCTGCCTCTGCTGTCTGCTGTCTGGCCGATGCCTGCCGTCTGGTGCGCGTGCGGATCATGGCCACGCCAGTTTCGTTTCCAAGAAGACAGACAGACTGTTTGACTGACTGACAAAGAAAGGGGCAAGAAAAAGCAAAAGGAAATAGTAGGCGAGATTCGTCTTCAAGTCCAGTCCAGACACGGACGATGAAGATGCGGAGGACAGCTTGGCGTTTGTGTTGCCGCGGCGTCGTGTGCGGATGCGTGTGTGTGCGCGTGCGCGTGCGTGCGTGCCGAGAAGAATGCCAGTGCCGTGGCCAGCAGCACCATGTACCCAGGTACCAGCCTAATTAAAGCCGTGCCTGTAAACCCATCAATAAGCAAGCATCAACGACGCCCCACCAATCAAAGACACCAGACGTTTTTTCGCTTCCCCGCCATCACAAGTTGGCATTCCCTCTGTTTCCGACCAGTCTCCGAGTCAACACAACGCAGAGGCGGCAAGTCGCGTGCAAACGAACCAGACAAAGTGCGTTGTATGTTAAAAAAAAAAAGAAAAGAAAAGAAAAACAAATCAACAAAACAAAATAAAAGAAAAAAAAGAAAAGAAAAGAAAAAGAAAAAAAAAGCTGCCATACAAAGAGCCTCGTTCTTTCTTGTCCTTCGCGTCCTGCCTTGAGCCAATCGCTGCGCTGCCCTGAATGGGGTCGGAACTTGTGCGACCCGGACGCGTGATAAGATTGCTGTCCGGGCAGCGCTTTTTCTGCATGCACCCACCCGCTCCTTTTTTCCTATGCGTACTATAGTATCAGACATATGATACGCTAGTATGGGCACGCAGAATACGGTTTTCATAGGTACAAGTATAACTATAAACTTGGTCTCCTACATGTATATTCTCGCGATTGTTGTAAATTCCATGTGAGAGGCCTCATAAATTGACACATCGGATCAGCGTCATCTGATCATGCGCATTCGATCTGAGATGGCGTCTCGACGTTTGCATCTCTTGTACCACTTCGATATCTGGCAGATTGGAAAAAAGACTATTCGCCGTGGTGCGTCGCTCAACGTCAGCTCGGAGCCGAACCGACTCCCACGACTCCGTGACTACAACCACGACCGCGACCATGACGTCGTCTTCCACCAACATACTCGCACAGTCGCAACGCAACAGAACATCTGTGACTCCTGCCGGCGCCACAAACACCACATTTCAGTCGCGGCCTCGCACGACGCGCCGCTCCCCGTGTATTCAATCATTCATGTTCACGCCCGCTGCTAATACTGTACATTGCCTAGCCGTGAACAAGCCGGCTGCACCGCCTACCATCGCTGTAGATAGAAATACAACAATAACAATAGCGTTGAAAGAAAAAAAAAATGCAAAAATAGACCAAGAAAAAAAAAGGCCTCCAAACGTGATATTGCACATTCCACACCCACGTCCATCTTTGGGGTGGAAAAGGACAAAAAAGAACACCACCTCAAGACCAAAACAATGAGATAACGGCTCTGCGCCTTCTCCCTCTGAGCAAAAAAAAAACTGTTCCCATTCTTCAGCGAAAATCCACGAAACAGAATACGCGTGTGCGCCGACTTCTATACCCTGTCACGTTCATGCACGACGCCTCGTGGCTCCTTTTTCCACCCTTTGATTTGTTGGTTTACAATCATGATGCGCATCAGTGATCCAGAGAAACAGAGAAAATAGGAAAGTAGGAAAGTAGGAAATAAATGCAAATAAGCGTGGACAAAAGAAACTTTTTTAACCCATCTTATTCATAACAGTGAGGAGAAGGGAAGGAATAAAAGACATTAAACGTAACTGCCGTTTTCGATATACCATGGAAAAAGTAAAATGACACCTTCTTCGTCCCCGTGCCAGCCTTGCGCTGTATCTACTTGTAATGCCGTTACCGTCGTACACAATGTGTATATATATATATATATATATATGTGTGTGTGTGTGTGTGTGTGTGTGTGTATGTTTGTTGATTTTGTGTGTGCATGTGTGTATAGTACACAAGGCCATTTTCGCACGTCGTGTAGTGAACAATGGAATCCGAATGAGAGAAAGGGCGAGTTAGTGTCTGCTGCATCGCGTCGACGTTTCAGGCTCAGGAAGAGTCTGTGCTATCTGCTGAAATTAATGACAGCAAGCTACAAGAAAAGAAGAGGAATTAGTACCAGTCCACCCGAGAACATATATCATGCATCGAACAGTGTAGGGGAGACCAAGGACTCACTCTACTATTGGAGCCATACGCCAACTTTTGCCCGCTAACATCCCAGCACAAGCAATGTTCATCTTCCTCGTCCGATTCCGATAAGCCCTTGGGACTTAGCCACGCTGGATGGGGTGGTCGATTCCAGCTCGCCCTCGGTATGGTGTGATTGTCGACCTTCCAGATCAAAACTTGCCGCGATGTGGCGCCAGCAATAAAAGCACCGTCCGGAGTAAAAGCAAGGCGCACAATGGGGGAATCCATTTTCAGAAAACACTTTGCTTTGCTCTCCGGCCTGCGTCCGTTCCAGATAACGATGGCGCAATCCTCACCTCCTGTCGCAATCAATCGCTCTTCATCATGAAAAGGTTGGGTTGTTAACAAGGGCTGCCACGCCATGGTGGTGATGGCTCCTCGATGGGCCGAGATGGATCGTCTTTGACCTGACTCGTCCCAAAGCTGCGAATGTCAGTATTTTCCAGTAAACAGTGGGGAGGAAAGGGTGACAGGAAGAACTTTTTGCCAGTAGCAGTGCAACGCAACATACATCGAGAGTACCCTTGTCACTTGAAGTGGCGGCCAGTTTAGAACGCCAATCATATAGCACTTGGGTAAAACAATCGTCCTCCTTGGTTTCAAACTTTCGTACTTGGGAGATGGACGCCTCGCTGCAAGATAGATGCAGCAGCACATCACCTCCTGTCAGCAAGAAGTCGGTATCGTTGATCCATGTGGCATCCAATGGTGTGGCAGCAATGTCGTGACCGGGCAAGTGGTAGGTTAAGGCAGTAACAATTGCTGACGAGTGGTAGATTGTGATGAGCGCACCACCTGTATCGGGAGAAATGGCAAGCAGGGCCGTGTTGCCCGGGTTCCAACTCAGCTTGATAACAGGCGGCTCCGATACCTCCATGTTTTGCATGTGAACACCGTCTGCCGACCAGACGTTGACGGCGGCGGCGGACCCCGAGTCGGTAGCGACGGCAATGGCAGTGCCGTCAGACGTCCACGACAAGGCCGTGACGGTCGTGGCGCGCGGGGCGTCTGGGTCGAGCAGCGTGTGGGCTCGGGGAGACGTGGATTGGGGATACAACAGTGAGGCAGAGCCAGAGACGTCTTGGTCATGGCCGGGCTCGGCATCGGTGCTATGAGAAATGGTCCAGACGCGGGCTAGTGCATCGGTCCCAGCAGCCGCCAAGACGGACGGATCGCGCGGGTTCCATTCGCACTGCAGCAGCACTGGTGCGTTCTCAGCGCCAGCGGGCGACAGCGACGGTGTGGCCGTTGCCTCCGACATGCTGCCGTCGTCGTCCTTGTCCATCAGACGAATAAACGTTGTGTCGGGCGTGAGCTCCTCGACCCTGTCCACCTGCGTGCCCTGCTCGGGCCCATCAGTGCGCATCACGACAGGCGGCAGTTGCTCGCCCTCCAACGGTGAGGGATAGGCATGGCTACTGTTGTTGTTGCCCGACTCCTGGAGGCTGCTGTCGTCGTCGAGAGGTCGAGAGTGCGACGCTTGGTCCTGATGGCTTTCGCTTACGTCAATGTCCATGGGCGTCGGCGTCGGTATCAGCGTAGGAGCGATGGCGGGGTTCGAGGCGGGCGTGTTGATCGTGGCTGCATTAGATGTGTATGTGTTGGTGTTGTGAATGGTGTGAATTTGCGTGTCATTGTCGTTGCCGTTATTGTCAATACTGTTGCCCATAAACGAGTATGTCGGGAGAGTGTCGTGGTTGTTGTTCTTGTCATTGGGGTTTGTGAAGAAATTGGAACCAGAGTCGGAATTGGAGATTTCGGTGTTGGTGTTGTCGGTGTTGACGGAGACAGCCGCGGTGGTTGCAGCGGTAGTAGTGGTTGGCGTGATGGTCGTAGTGCTGCCGCCGTCGCCGCTGCTTGCCGCAGGGATGGCGTAGTCGATGCCACTCGTCGCTGAAGGGGCGGAAGCTGAAGCAGATGCAGGCGCAGACGCAGACGCAGATGCAGGCGCAGATGCATTTGCGTTCGCGTTGGGACTTGAGCTCACCGGCAAGTTGGCATTGGCATTGGCATCGGCAACGGCATTGACAGATGCATCGGCAACGGCATTGACAGATGCATCGGCAACGGCATTGATAGATGCATCGGCAACGGCATCGACAGATGCATCGGCGTAGCCATTGATGAGGCGCGGTCGCTTTTCTGGTGAGCCATTCGGCAGCTGGGCCTGGATGCGTTTGCGCGATGCTTCCACATCGTCACCCAGGCCCAACGCTTCGTCCCGAGGGGCTTCGTCCGACTTGTGTGCTGCTTCGGACTTGAGCGGCCCAAAGATGCCGACCTGCAGAGCGTCCACCTCGGCACTGGGAGCATCGCTAGACAGCTGTGACGGTAATTTGATTTATCCCGAGTCAGTACGTCGGCCAAAAAAGGCGAGTTTAGAGGTTCAAAGGAGCCGGTGAGGCCAGCACCAAGCACCAAACATGGACATACCTTTTTTAGTGCGAAATCACGTTTCAGGCCATAGTAGAAGAGTCCGTTGTTCACGACGGAAATGAGTGCGCGGCCTTTGACATGAGGCGCAAAGGCGAAATCTCGGTGTGGCTCCTTGACGTGCCACTCCTTCTGGAACTTGGCCGCCGTTTCGCGATAATCTGCACATCATGGAGCGTGAGTACAGCTGAAATAGGCTCGCGTTCCAGTCAGGAGAAGGTAGAGTTCGAAACCCGATGCGTTAAATGGAAGAGCGGGGAAGGAGGCCCGTCACCTGTAACAAGACGCGGAAGCGGGCAAAACAAAAAGAGGAAGCGATTTGGCTTGGCTAAGGCTGGTGTTACGTACTTCCTTCCAGTAGATACCTGCGCCGCGACGGATTAGCAAAGTTGCGTCCCGGCGGACCACTGGGCAACAAGCCCGAAAGGGACGAGGGGTGGCTGGCTGGCTGGCTGGCTGGCTATCGACATGAAGAAGGCGACGACAACGAGCAGCAAAAAAAAAACGTCGAGCAGGCGACGATGACGGCACGCACGCGGGCAGAGCCAGGGCCGTGTAGCCACGCGCACACGGAACCGTAAGACAACGCAATGGCCAAGCAAGTGATGGCGTCTCCAAGTCAAGATCCGTGGCGTCCTCGTCCTGATCGTGAGGGACCCGGGGAATCGATGGGGATCCAAGCGGGTTCAAGGGAAGCGGCGGAAAAATACGAACCTCCAAACCAGAAAGTTGACCCTGTCCGAGTCGAGATATTCCTTGACCACCATAGCTGCCAGGCCCGCGCCTCGGATGGCAGCGAGAAAACGTGGTGGCCGATGACGTGGCGAGGGCAGTCGTAAGCCGAAGGGTTCGCAGCAAAAACTCCCGCGGACGAGACCACGTCGTCGAGGCTGATCGAGCAGCTGTCGCCAGACCGAGGGCGAAGGCGAGGGCGACACGACGGGAAGCAGTCGTTGGGTGGTTTGGCGGGGACGGCGGTGAGGCAGAAAGTCTTGGTGAGAACCAAGTTGGGAGAGTGGTGAGCGAGTGGGTGAGTGAAGATTCAAGACTGGAGCGAGATGAATTCCACATCCGCATCTTGCAGGGACCCATGGAGCCAGCCACAGGGCAGGGCGGGTCTGCACGACGCAGGCCAGAGGGCTGGCAGACCCGACTGGACATTGGACATTGGGCATTGGACATTGGGCATTGGACATTGGACAACATCGAAAGCGGCGACTCGAGGTACTCAGCCCAGCTAACACTGATTGGCTGCGCAGCATACCCCGAAAGGCCCCTCCAGTCCAGCCCACCCAGGCTGCCCAGGCTGCCCGCCAGCATCCACGCTAGCATGCCATCATGCAAAGTTGTCGACGTGGGACGTGGGACGGGCGCTGACGCCGGGTACGTGTACCAGACCTCAGATGGATGATCACGGACGACGCCAGCTGCCTGCCAGCTGGTGCTTCGCACAGACCGTTTGCATCTTTCCATCTCCCATCTTCCATCTTCCATCTGGTCAGATGGCCATCTGCCTCTCTGCCTCGACTTCCTGCTGCACCCTGCACCACCCGCATCCTCCTGGTTGCTGCCAGTTGAGTCGGCTAAACCCCAGTTCATCGATCGACCGACCGCCTTCGTCTCAATTGTCATCATAACCAGCCAGTTTCGCTTCCTGCTCGTCATCACTCTACATACAAGCGGCGTCATGGCGCCAGGGCAGCAAGCGGCCGCCCTCACGACCCACGCCTCGGCAGACCTGCTCTCCCTCCTCTTTGTTCTCTTAACCCTCCCTGTCTGTCCCGTCTCCCTAGAGGAAAATCTCCATGCCTCCATGTCTCTCGTGCGTCACGTTTTTTGGTCCTCGCACAGGGACCAGGCCAGACTCGCGAGCGAGACGCTAGTGGCTAGTGGCTAGCGGCTAGTGGCCAAATTGGTCGTTGTTTCCAGACTCAGGGCCCAGGAGAAAGATCAAGTTCAACATGCAACTTGGAACCGGTCCTAGCCTTTTGCTGTCACTCCCGCTGGGCCGCGCCAAGAGTGTGTGGGGGCGTATGGGCAATTGCATGTGGGCACGGCCTGACATGGATTTTGGGCTGATGGGTAACCAGGTGAGCAGCCAAGCGAGCCAGCCGGCCGGCCAGCAGCTGGGCAGCCTGAGCTCGGGGGCGCGGGAAGTCACGAGATGACAAGCCACTGCTCTGTTTTCCCCGAGAGCGCCTTTGGCCGTCGAAGCAACGCGTTACGGCCGTGGTGGGACTATCGAGACCAACCTGTCCACTACGAGATCGAGATTATGCTCCAGTTTTCGCAACAGACCCAACCGCCCAATCGCCGCTGTGACGGCGTCTACATTCCATTCCGGTCTGGGCGAGTTGTCAGCACGGCTTTGGGCCCTGAGACCAGGCTGCCATGTACATATCGACTGCGTCACTGGTTATTTCCACAAAGAAGCAGCGGTCCCGAGCGAATAATTCTGCCCAAATACATGTACGTACATACATACCGACAGTCACATTCTGTATCTCCTTGTGAGCTAATGAACTGTGGTTTGTGGTTTCGCCTTATCAGGTAGGGCCTGGGGCTGAAAGTCGGGACTGGCTGAGCCGCTTCAAGGCGGGTTACTCTAACGACGACAATTGAAACACAGCGGTCCTGGAACGAGGACGGGTGGCGCCAGATGCAGCATTCGACACACACTCACATCCATCCACCTTGAGACCAATTCCGAGTATGAACGCCCCAGCCCAAAATTGGCAGACGAAAAAGGCTATTCTGCCAACCATCACGCAGGTGCCAGTATCAGAGAACGTACTCAACGTGTGGAACGTGGCTAATTTGCGAATTCTGGTTTGGGTTCATTGTGTCTTTCTACAAGAAAATATTACATAAATGAAGAAAGCGGAACAGTACAAAGTTTCAGAGGGAGGTCATTGCTTGCTGTCTCAGAAGCAGGTACATACATTGTACACTCAGACTGTACAATAAAGGGGGGCTACTCGTCTGCTGGACTGGATCATGAGACTGATGATGCAGATCGACTTTGGGTCAGTGTTTGGGTCAGTGCAGGGTTTCGAGGACCAGCCTGTTTTCGGCCCAATAATGTGGTGAGGGACAAGGACTTGAGACGACAGGGGACTGCGTCTGCGCCTGGGTGCTTCCGTCTCCGTCTTCATCAGCATCATCGTCAAATCTTGGCCCCCAGCTGCCTCTTGCTGCCGACTGGCGAATCGCGGCAGACAGATTGGCATGGCGATAGAGCACGCCAAGCAGCGCAGAACGTGTGCGACTTGCTGCGTGGCTGGCGCCTTTTTAGGTATGCATATCATATATGTACAGTGGGTTGTATGTACATACACCCACTGTATGTATGGCCGGATGAGCGAGCCCTAGTTTGATGAGTCTCGGAAATGGGACGGTCTCTGCTCAAGATGGATCAAGACAGCGCACGGATTGTATCGAATTGTGTGCGGGCCGAACCTGGACGTATCCACTCCCACAGCTCCTGGCAGAGTAGGACGGACTATTTTAATCCGGCCTTGGTTTCACTCGCATGCATGCACGTCGTTAATTTCTCGTTCCACACCACGTTTGAGGAAGAAGAGGCAAGTGGCTAGAGGACTGAGAACAGCCTCCTTGGTCCTCACGACTGTTGAAACTGCAGGACATGGCCCAGAATGCTCAGAACGAGCGACAGACAGCGTAGAGAAATGAGATACTTGGGCCAGTCACGTCTCGAAAGTGGCAAGCAGCTTCGAGAGCATTGCCGAAGCGAGTGCACGTGTGGAATAGCAGACAGATCTCGCGACGTGACGGACACGAAGTCTGGCGCGATACCTACTACCCAGAAACAAACTTACGAAACTGGCTCACCTTGTTCTGGGTGGTGTGACCTCTCGACGCCACTTCTATCAGCTCAAAAAAATGATCACAATATTGATTGGCATGACAGCAATCTGTTGGAAGTAATCCCTCCCTATCGTGCTGTTGCTGTTGACGATACCTACAATGTGGCGTTTTGTCGCCGTTGCTTTCGGCCTCAGGCCGCAATCGACCGTTATCCAGCCACATACCCACTCCAGTGTGGCACGTGCTATGCTCCTCACCCCGACACCTGTTCGTGACTTGGATAACCTCATTATACCGGCCACTTTCTTTCACGTCCACAACGAGGGCAGACATCGGGGTCGAGTCTCGTTTCTTTTTTCAACGATCGGCACAGCTCGTTACTGCGTCTACCACTCGCCGTCCTCTTGCCGTCTCATGAAGCTCTAGCAGCCACCCACCCATCCACCCACCCTTTAGCCAAGGCACGACTGCCCCCTCTCAACATGGCTCCCAGAATAAACATCCCCCCAGTCACTCGCGCGGTCCTGATAGCCCTCGTATTCCAGTCTTTCATCAGCGCAGCGATACGGTACCGCCAATGGACTGAACACTCTCGCATTGTCATTCCGTATTTGACGCTTGTGCCGCAGCTCTCGCTCGTCTTCCCCTGGACATTCTTGACTTCGGCCCTTGTGGAGAGCAACATATTCACTCTCGGAATCTCCGGCTTGACTCTATACCATGGAGGTCGCTATCTCGAGCGAGCTTGGTCGTCGGCAGACTTGGCCAAGTTTTTGATCTTGGCAACTTTGATACCCAACGTGCTGACGTTTCTCGTCATGACTTTCTTCTTCGCGCTTACTCGTAACGAGAGCTGGACGTACGTACTTTTTTTTTCGGAGGGTTCTTTTTCTTCATTTTTCTCCTCTTCATTCTGAAACCTCGCTTGGGCCAAAGTTCTTGTATGGTCCTTTGCGACTTGGGACGCTCACCTCTCATACTATTCTTTCTAGTCTCACAAGTATTTCGGGCGGTGTCTCGATTCAAGTCGCCTTCCTCGTCGCATTCAGCCAGCTCGTCCCAGCACACACAGTCACCCTATTCCGCGGCATTCTGTCTCTCAGAGTGCCCCGACTTCCGCTATTGTTCATTGGCGTCGTGTCGATCTTATCGCTGACGCCACTTTTGTCGCGCGCCACCGGGTGGCAGGCCTCCTTTGGCTTTATCTCTAGCTGGACCTACCTTCGATTTTATAAGACGGTGTTTCCGGACCTCGATAGCTCGCAATCCTCATCACTCCGGGGCGATGCGAGCGAGACGTTTGCCTTTGCCGAATTCTTTCCCGGGCCAGTGAAGCCCTTTGTCGCGGCGCTTTCTGATCAAATCTTCAACGTCCTCGTCACTATGCGCCTCTGCACCCCCTTCTCTCACGTAGACATGTCGGTCGCGCGTGGAGAGCGCGCTTTGCAGCGAGGCACGCCAGGATCTGCTCGCGCGGAAGCAGAGCGCAGGAGAGCTCTCGCCCTCAAGGCTCTTGACCAAAGACTGAATGCTGCTTCAGCCAGCGGTGCGCCGAGCAGAGCGCCTGCACAGCCCAGTGGTCCGACTGTACAGACGCAACCCCAGCCTAGTGCACATACCGCCATGGCGTCTAATTCCAACGAGGTGCTAGGAGAGACTAAATTCGAGCCCGACGACGACAATGGCAAAAAATAAAAGATAGTCAGGACAGGGGTGGTTATTATGTTGTATTTTTTTTTCTCCCTTATCGCTGCGCCCTCCTTTTTCTTTTTTTCTCTCTCATTAGTGCTTAAAATGTCGGCTTGCGTGGATACATGTTTTCTCTCTGGAGCACCAGTTGTAGCGGGAATATACCCTAATCCTCATGGGTACCACGAAGGCCCCCTTTTCTGTTTTCTGTTTTTTTCTTTGTTCTTTTCAATCATCCATCTGTTGAGATATGTGTGGGCTGGTATGTTGTGGAGGGAAAGAGAAGGGTGGTGAGAGAAAGGATGAAAAGGAGGTGGAGGATGAGAAAAGGGTGAGATGATGGCAGAGGCGGTGTGTATGTGTGGTGCTTCTATAGGTTGTCCAAACGTCGGGTGTCTTTGAATCTGATTCTTGTCCCAGAAAAAAACAGGCAGGAATAGAGCGAGCATGCCTCTTACTTGTTTTTCAGCGCGTTATCCTTCCTTTTCCTTTTCCTTTTCATTTTTCCTTATTTCTTATTTCCTATCGCTATTTCCTTTTCCCTCTATTCTTCGCTAATAAAATCCTTTCTATCTCACTGCGTTCTGTTTTCTGTCTTTCTGTTCCGTAAGTATAGTAGACTGTTAACTTGCTTTTTTTTTCTTGCTTTCTTTTTCTTTTTTTTTTTCTTTTTTGTGTGTCTCTCTTTCTTTTAAAGACCGGTCGTTATATGGCGCAATGTCGTGGATGTACCTGAGCTGATTACGTTGGTGTGCAGGTACATAGGGCTCTGTTCATGTAAGGCTTTATGTATAGCACTATTTGTATTTTTGGGGTTTTTTCAATAAACAATGTAATAATAGGTCTATTAAGAAATAAAGACATAAATACTATAGTACTATGTTCAATAGATAAGAAATAGTAGAATCAACAAAAGGAGGGGGGAGTGATTGAAACTAATTGAAATAGTCTTGAAAAAGAGGAACCGTCGTTCCTGGAGAAGAGTGTCAAGAGGATAAAAATATGAATATATGCATATATGCATGTAGACAGACAGACGGGCACATGGATGCATGTTTTCTGTAGAATCTATGGCCCCATTCGTTTCCTGGCATAGTTTCCGGCGCGTCCCTGTATAGGCAAGGTATGTGTTTTGTTCTCGGTCGCGTTCGGGCACTCTTCGTCGTCTTCTCAGACACGGTGCATGGTACTATATATCGTCTTAATGCTATTTCATGTCTATCTGTCGAGAGCAATGGCAACTTGTAAGGTTCACCACATGCAATGCGTCACCAATTCGTCACCGTGCTCCCGGGTAAGTTGGGGTCCAAGTGCAAATCTAGGTCGTCGCGTAAATGTCATAGGTGGTCAATGGGATTCGCTGGCTGCAGACTTGCGTGGCGGAGACGAACGGGCCATGCATGAGCTCACGCACCAAGACAAGACACCACAACGTGCCGCTGCCAAGCTAGGGACTTGGCGTTCGGAGACCAGCCGCACTCCTAAATGCTTGTATGTACGGGCATATACACACACAATACTGGGTACATGGTACGGGCATGCAGTCTTGGTGTGCTCTGCGACACTTCCTTGGTCTCCAAGACTCCAGTCCGCGGCCCGGCGAGATGGCTTGTGCTGGAGAAACGACGGCTGATGGAAAGAGGCTGCTTCGAGCCTCCGCTGTCCTGTCTTGTTGTGAACCAAGTCCAGATCAGTCTTGACCACGGCTTTTCCCGACATCTGTCATGTGTCAAGATGGTGAGCAGGGCGGGGGGGTGTGGAGGAAAACACACGCAACTCAGCCGTGGCCTTGATAGTCCCAATAGAGACGAACCAAACTGCCGGCCCTCGCGAGAAGATCCGACCACATGCCGCCAAAACAAAGTCTGGACATTAGCACATGTGTCCATGTACGTAGTATGGTATGGCTACGTCCATACATTCATACCGTACATATCTTGTGCTTTAACTCACATGCACTAAACGCATACCGACACAAGATACTCTCCCAGGTACCAGTCAGCACAATAAGGGTCCTTATTAATCCTCTTCATGAGGACTCGGGAGAAAAAGCGAAAAAGCGGAGCATCCATTGTTCCGACACGCGCGCGAGAAAGGGAAAAAAAAAAGGCCATGTGCAGAAAGTCTCGACTGGCTATGTACTATGTGCGCTGCCCGGCTGGCTGTCGGTCCTCATAAACGAATCATTACGAGCCGTCGGGTGCAGGGGGAGGGGGCCATTATGTGCAGTCGAGTCGGGTAGGTATGGAAGGCTGGGGCTATTTGACGCATAATGGCTGGTGTCCGCGATGCACGATGCATGATGCAGATGCAAGCAGGCGATTGTGTGTTGCTAATATCGTGGGAGGGATTCTACTCGGAGCCTACTATCGAGCACATGTACATGTGTATGTAAGTACCCAGGTACCGACCAGGCGCAGGTGGTGAGGCTGTTAGGGTTCAGCGGGCACCAGACGGCCAGGGTGGGGTGGGGGGGGGGGGGTAATGGGTTAGCTCTTTCCCTTTTCCACCATCTCCCAGTGCTCTTTCCTAAGCATTTGTCGCCTCCACTTCTATTCTCCTTCCTTTCTGCTCTTACATGTACAGTAGGTGTATGTGCATACATACATATGTACATATGTACCTTCCTAGTATGTGGGAACCTTGGTACGTGGACGATTGCGAGGCGAGAGAGGCTCTGGTGGACAGACTCAGGACTTGTAGCGGCGCTGGCCCTGAGGCACAAGACCACCCCTACGAGTCTGGGCCCAGAAAATCACGGGTTGGCGTCTGGTGGTGCTGGTATTCGACCGGCGGCACGTCACTGGCTTGGGAGGGAGCGCTCCTACCCGCACTTGACACGTCCAAGTATGTCAAAGTGGAGTGGTCCGTGGAGCCGCCCACACCAGACACCACTTGGCGGCGCGCCATTTCCCCTCAAAATGGCCAACGATTTATAGTATGCACGTACACATACTAATGCTACATACTGGTCATAGTACTGAGTCTGGTCCATCCATCAATGCGAAATACTGCAAAGGAGAAAAGTCAGATTGCATCATCCATCGTTGGTCTCAGAAGAAAAAAAAAGACCCATCCCCGACGCGTGTGTATGATATACATATGTATGTACATATGCCCCCCATGCAGTCTGCGGCTGGGAGGGAGCTTTATCAACGGGGATCGCTTTGTGCCCGCGTCAAAGTGAGTCCCTCTTGGATTGGCTGCGGGAGCGATCCGTCGGCGGCAAGCCAGCCACTCTCTTTTGAGTGCTCTTAGCACAGCCATGCCAGCCGCAGCAGCCTTCAGGACCTTTCAACAAAGCGTCCCCAGAATTCTGAACCAGACCAAATTTTTACACAACACACAACACCTCTTCCCAAAGGCACAACACATGTAGACGCCATATCATGTGCCACGGAGCGGGAACGCGTTTTGCCGGTTTCGGAAGATGCAGGGGGGATGCTAAGAAAAGCAGCAGACCACACCAGGCCAAAATTTAGATTTTCAGGCAGCAAAGCGAGTGACAGCAGCCAAGCCCTGGCTGGAGCGCCGTGAGAACTTGCCAAGTTGTTATTCTAGTCTTGTTCAAAAAACGCCACTTGATCATCGGTCATGGCTTGCCTCGGTGCCGTGTTAAGCATTTCAATTCTCTCTTTTTTTTAAAAAAAAATAAATTAAAAAATTCTAGACATGGTTCTCCAGACTTGACGGATGCTGAGATGGAACTAGTACATCTGATCTTTCTGTCGTTCCTGCCTAGTATGTGGACTTTTTTGTTGCATTCCCTTGCGCAAATATCGGTTCAATTCATAGAGTGCTGTAGCGACTTGCGAAAGCAGCACGGGGCTTCGCCTTATTTTGTATAATCAAATGCATGCGCAGAATTGAACCTTTTTTGTTGCTGGCTTTTCTTTGGAAGAAAACAATGACTATGAAAGTAATAATAATAACAATAATAATAATAACAATAATAATAATGTAATAGTAGTAGTAATAATGATGATAGATACATAAAACCCCTTCTATTTACCACCAACCACTAGCGCGAGATCTTCCAGTCTTGCAGCAAGAAACAGCCGCATATGTCACCGCGCGTAAAACCATCGCGAACCCTAATCTTAGAGTAAATTCGACTAAAAAATTAGTTGAGATGATGAAGAGGCTGAGTCTTGACGGGATTCCGTCCCGAAGGCCTTTCTTTTTTTTTTTTCCCCTCGTGGCGACGCAAAAGACACGTAGCGCAATGCGCCGACAGGACGAACTAGCAGAACAGTGGAAACAATTCCAAGATTTTTCGCCTCGGGGCAGCTCCTCTGGAGTGTGAAAATCGTGTGCGGAGGTGACTTCATTTGAAGCCGTACGAGGCGGCTGATGGTCGTTCCATTGTCCCCCGGATGTCCGGACATCCATTTTAAACTTGACCAATTGCCTCAGATGCTGGTGGAGCAGCAGGACGGGTCTAGGACGGGCTGGACGAACAAAGTGCAGTCGCCCAGCCTTTTGCCAACCCGACCAGACATTATGTATTAATAAAGCATCTGGTCTGGTGTGCCTGCGAGGTATCGTGCCTACTACCGTGCCTTCCTTCCTTCCAGTCCTACAATCCTCCGTTCGGCACGCCGAGACGAGAGGCCAGGGGGGCAACAGCAGGAAAGCCCCCGACAGCCCTTGGCCAAAGGCCCACAAATCTAATCCACAGGGTGGAGGGGTGTCTAAATGTCAGTTTGTTGTGTGGGGCGGGGGGGGTGTGTGGGCTTGTATGCTTGCTTGGGGGCTTGTGTGCTTGTGTGCTTGTGTGCTTGTGCTTGTGCTTGTGCTTGTGCGTGTGCGTGTGCGTGTGTGGGTGGTGGATGTGGGGCGTGGGACGTGGGACTAGGACGTGGACAACGACGTGGGGTGTGGACGCGGGCATGGACGCGGACTTGGATGACGGGGCGATATGCGTGTGCGTGTGTGTGTACGATGCGTGCGATGCGAGCGCTGCGTGCACAAATGCGTTCGAACTTGGTGCGAGGCGCACGACGTGCGGCTTGCAGCCGCTGGTGAAGTGCGACTTCCCTGCACACCTGCCAATCACGCCAGGACTGACAGACGGTCAGAACTTTGGCTGTTGCACCGGAAAGACCAGACAGGCACGGCGAGGACGTAAATTAGGGTACTTACACGTAGGTGCACGAGGTTATGTTTGAACCTTGTACACAGAGCAGTACGCACTCCAGCCTCCGACACTACAGATGCGTATGGAGCAGCCGGTACTCAGGCCGGCGTCAGCCACAGCGACTGGCTCAAAGCCAACACTCGAAGGGCGTCAGCCACATCCACAGCCACAGCGACAACCACAACCATAACCTCCCGCAGCACACCACGGCACGGCCACAGCACAGCACAGCACAACCCAGCCAGATGCAGCATGCAGTCTTGGGCCACTTTGGCAGGGGATGGGCCATGGGTGGACATGGGATATGGATGTGAATGGGGACGGGGCGTGGATGGGTCGTATGGGTGTGGGCATGGCGGGATCCGCTTGCCTCACAGGCCCACCCCGGGGTCGATCTAGCGGCCTGTGTGCCCGTTCCCTCCCATTCTCATGGGTAAGGTGAGTTTGGCCGCCAGCTGTGCAGTTCCTTCCTCCACCAACGGCCTCTCCCCAATTGCCCGTTCTCTTCCTCCTCTTCCCCCCCCCCAAAGCAGAGTGTCGTCAATTTCGCTACGGCTTGTGCGGGATCACGACGAATCCGGCTTTCCTCGTTTTCCCTCACCGCATTGTATTGCGCGCAGAAAAGCATCATTCCATTCTTCTTCCCGTCGCCCGGGCGTCCTGTCATTCGTCGCGTGTTGTGCCGCCAGACAACTCTTCCTTTGAAGGAGAACTTGTTGATCAAGGGACGTCAGGGTTGATCCGGCCTATGCGCTTCTCCCCCAAAGGCATTCGGGCTCCAGCTTCATCTCTTACGTTATCAACATTGCCAACGAATATCCTTTGCGCAACAAGCTACTCGCAATCCGAGCGATCGCGCATCATCTCCTATCACCTTCATCGCTAGACTCATCATCATCGTCGTCACGGTAGAGTCAAATCGGCGCCGTGTCCCATAACTGCCATGATGGCAAATCATCACCCTTCGCCGACCATGATGCAGTTGCAGCAACAGCAGCAGCAGCAGCAGCAACACCACCAGCAGCAACACCAGCAACACCAGCAACACCAACAGCACCAACAACACCAGCAGCAGCAGCAGCAGCAGCAGCACCAAGCTGCTGTGGCTTCTCAGCATTTACAGTCAAGCCATTTCGCACCGTCGCCTCAGATTGCTGCCATGAACGAGTCTATATGGATGCAAATCGGTATGCGCCCTCATGACATCGATGTGGCCTAACCCCCCCCCCCCCTTCTTCTTTCTCTCTTGATGGGCATCCTTCCTGAACAACTAACGCCTTTGTAGGAAGCTTCTCTGAAGTTCTGCGCCTTACAGATGAGGCGATGCATGCTTATGAGCGAGCTCTCAGAGCGAACCCAAATTCAGTGGCAGCATTGAATGGTGTTGGCATGCTTCTTAAGGGCCGTGAAGCTTTTGACAAAGCACTTGAGTACTTCCTCGCTATCGTCCAGCTGGAGCCGAATAATGGCGAGGCGTGGGGAAATCTTGGTAAAGTCAACCATCGGATTTTCGTTCTTCCGCCCTAGCTAACTAGCACTCTTGTTGCAGGTCATTGCTATCTCATGACCGAGGCCCTTCAGAAGGCATACGACGCTTACCAACAGGCACTTGTGAACCTGCGAGATCCCAAGGTGTGTGTGTGCCAGTGCAGCAAAGAACCCCTAACAGCAAGACGGTTAGCTGATAGCAGTCGCGATAGGATCCCATGCTGTGGTATGGTATCGGTATACTATATGACCGCTACACTAGCTATGACTACGCCGAGGAGGCCTTCTCGCAAGTCATGCAGATTCAGCCCGACTTTGAGAAGGCGAATGAGATCTACTTCCGTCTAGGAATAATATACAAGCAACAGTCCAAATTCATTCAGAGTCTTGACGTACGTTACTGCCAAGCAGTGCTTTTAATCAAGCGATCGCGATTCGCTAACATTACAAAAAAAAAGTGCTTCAAATACATTGTCAACTCGCCTCCTGGCCCACTGACTCAGGAAGACATATGGTTTCAAATTGGTCATGTTCATGAGCAGCAAAAGGATGTATGTTTTCACTCTTTTATGTGTACTCGAAAATTTGCAGCCTCATGACTCACCCGTTCTTCCTTCAATCTAGTTTGATAGCGCTAAAGCTGCATACCAACGAGTTCTCGACCACTCTCCCAACCACGCCAAGGTCTTACAGCAGTTGGGTTGGTTGCACCACCAACAAAGCAACACTTTCGAGACCCAGGATCGTGCGATACAATATCTGGAGAAATCTGTTTCAGCAGGTAGGACGCGCGATTAGAAATGAAAGCATGCATGGACGCAGATTGAACATGCGCGACTGACCATCCTTGTCGCAGACAACCAAGATGCGCAGAGCTGGTATCTCTTGGGCCGATGTTACATGGCACAGCAGAAATACCCAAAAGCTTACGAAGCATACCAACAAGCCGTCTACCGTGATGGAAAGAATCCAACTTTTTGGTGTTCGATTGGCGTGCTGTATTACCAGATCAATCAGTACCGCGATGCCTTGGATGCCTATTCTCGTGCCATTCGCATCAACCCGTACATTTCCGAAGTGTGGTACG
The DNA here is from genome assembly GCA_018360255.1 of Claviceps maximensis. Taxonomy (NCBI): domain Eukaryota; kingdom Fungi; phylum Ascomycota; class Sordariomycetes; order Hypocreales; family Clavicipitaceae; genus Claviceps; species Claviceps maximensis. The sequence continues at coordinate 48,666 of SRPZ01000036.1, forward strand.
ATCTCGGAACACTTGTACGTTTTTTTTCTTTTGGCCATTTTATTTGTTTTCTCCCCGCAGGAGCGGGCAGACCAAGTTTTATCTAACCGGCCACCTTAGTATGAGTCGTGCAACAACCAAGTTGCCGACGCCCTCGATGCGTATCAAAGAGCGGCAGAACTTGACCCCGGCAATCCTCACATCAAGGCGCGACTTCAACTTCTTCGAAACGGGGGCAGTAGCAATGGTGGTCCCCAAGGCGCACCGCAACCTGCTGATGTTCACCCGCAAGCCTATCAAGCTTCCGGTCCTACAGGACCTGTGGGACCTCAGTGGTGTGGTTCTACGCAACAGCCTCCCTCTGCTGCTCCTCCGTCCGGTCTTGCAGGAGCCGCTGGCGAAAACTGGGCTGGAAGACTCTCCAACGTCAACCCGCCTCCCCAACCTCCAAATCCTTACGAAAATCGTGCCGAGCAATTTCGAGGACCACCACCTCCTCCCCCTCCCCCTCCTCAACGCCAGCAGAGCCCTCAGCAGGAACAGCAGATGCGACCTGGATACTCAGAACCCCGGGGAGCTGCTCCTCCAGCCCCTTCAAGACGCGGTCCTTCGCCAGCTACTGCTGGTCACCAATATGGACAGCCCCCCCCTCCTCCGCCTCCATCACAAGGCCCACCCCATCCCGACCGAAGAATTACGAACCCAAACTGGGGTGGTGCAGCACCGGCGTCATCAACCACACCCTCTAACAATACCAATGGGAGTAGCGCTCCTGCGAATGGTGCAGCGCCTTTTCGGCCAACTAGCAGCCCCCGCGGTGAAATTCGACCCCATGATGGCCGCATGACTTCCCCAAAGTCCGCGTATCCCCCTCAACATCAGCCTCCTTCGGGCTACAGTCACCACCAAGAGGGCCCACCACCGCCTCCGCCAACCGTCTCTGATGTCGGACCTGCTCCACCGCCTGCCGGTGTCTCTGATCCAGCTGCTCAGCGACCCGATAGCCGTCCTCCATCGGTCGGCCCAAAGCGTATGCGCGAGTGGGAAGAGGAGACGGCGGCAAAAAAACAAGCCAACGAAGAGAATCGCGCTCTTTTAGAGGAGACATCGCCGGCCTTCGACGCCGCCCCGTGACGTATACCGTCGCAGCTCTGTCGAGAATCGTCGCGTGGAGGAACAGAGACGAGCTGATGAGCCCAAGAAGGAGGAGCCTCGCTCTCAGAGCGACAATTATCATCCTTCTGAGGCCGCTCACCATCCTCAGAGCCATTCTGTCGGCGGTTCGAACCAGCTACCTCCCATGCAGTCAGCCAGTGCCCCATCAAGCGAGAAGTCCCAGACAGGCCTGAAGCTCAAGGAAGAACGACCACTTTCCGAGCAGACTTCCGTGGTTGCATCGGCTCCGGTCGTGTCAGAGCCCGAGCGTGCTGCTAGGCAAATGGACGTCGACGAGGATTATGACGATAGTCCGGAGGACGAAAAGAAACCTGTTGCGGTTGCTAACGGATCAGTTCCGACATCGGGAGCGAATGACGTCAAGACGACGTCGCCTACAAATGCTGGTGTGAATAGTTCCGCTAGCATCGCTGCTAAAGCAGATTAAGCAGTTGCCTTTTCTTTGGCACATGGAGCCTTTGGCCCGAGAACTTTTGTGAGCTCTCCAAAAGTAAGGCCGCAAAAAAAATCAAAAAAAAAAATCAGAAAACGCCCTTTTTTACACAAAACAACAAAAAAAAAAGCCGATATCTACTGCCTTTATTGTTTTCTTTTTTTTTGTTTCCTATTTCAATGTATACCACGGGTTTTTTATGGTCCGGATTTTCTCAGTAGTTGAGAGAAATGGAGTTCAAGAATTTCAGGTTAAAACTGCAATGGCGGTTGCAATGGGTTCATCTGTGCTTTGCTTTTTCGTTATTTTCTTCTGTTCTTCTCTTTCTCGCCTCCTAACAAACCCCCCCGGCCCCCTTTCTCCCCGCGCAACCCACTTTTTTCTATTTATTTTCCTGGAAAAAGCTATTTGCTGAAGACATGTCGATTACTGGTGCTTTGTGTAGCACTTTCTACGAGTGAGACAAAATGTTAGAGATCCAATAAATGAGAATGATGTGATGAACCCCATTCATGCTCATGGGCGGTCAGAAAGACAATGGAGTCGTCTCTAGAGGAAAATCACGTGAGCAGCTGTGCCGACCAGTATTTCGCCTAATGCCGTGAAGAATGAATCTTAAGTGGAGCATTTATAGAAGGAAATCAGAAACAGCTGTAAGGGGACTAGTGGACATATACTAAATATACTAAGGCACGGACCAGGCCACACCGCCAAACCCTCGACCAACAGAAGGGGGTGGGACGGAGAAGGGGGGGGGGAGGCAGAAAGAGCGAGCATGGTCCAGCCACACATGACGGACCTCGCTTAAAATTTCGCACACAACTTTGTTGTGTGTCCAAACTAGCCCTACCGCAGCGAACCTGTGCAAGTGCGGACTTGGCCTACTTGATTTTTCCTGCCGAGTTTAAACACGACGCAGGCTTCGTCAACCTCTTTACTAACCCCCAAGACATCCAGCCCGCCGCCAAAATGAGTGTAAGCAAATGAATTCAATATCCGCCTTCTTCTGCCCAACGATTGAGAATCTGTCTATTGTCATTTTACTCTTTAGCCGTGGTTGATTTCGATCTCGACGACGAAAATCGGATTGATGTGAAATGCTAATTGTGCTTTGTCTTGTTGAAAATAGCACCGCAAGTTCGAGGCTCCTCGTCACGGCTCCCTGGCTTTCTTGCCCAGGAAGCGCGCTGCCCGCCACCGTGGAAAGGTCAAGTCGTAAGTTGGCTTGTTTTGCTTATAATACAACTGTTGCAGAGAAAAAGGAAACCAGGGAGGAGCGTTTCAGTTGCGTCGGAGAGGAAAATCAGGGCCCTTCCATTTCTCAACAGTTGCACTGATTGGAAACTACGGAATGAAGACAAAAGCATTAGCTAATCCAGTGTTTGTTCAGATTCCCCAAGGATGACCCCAAGAAGCCCGTCCACCTGACGGCCGCCATGGGCTACAAGGCCGGCATGACCACCATCGTCCGAGACCTCGACCGACCGGGTGCCAAGGCCCACAAGAAGGAAGTCGTCGAGGCCGTCACGATTGTCGATACACCACCTGTACGAACAACCCAGCCCGCTTGGCTTCACCTCCTTTATACCCAATCTGCGCGTCTCTGTTTCTTTCAAAAAAAAAAAAGGAACAGAGGTGTCGTGGAGCTGGTTTTTGGAGTTAACTGTTGCTTATGGCTAACATCCTTTACTTTAGATGATCGTTGTTGGTCTTGTTGGTTATATCGAAACTCCCCGAGGTCTCCGATCTCTCACCACTGTCTGGGCAGAGCACTTGTCAGATGAAGTCAAGCGTCGCTTCTACAAGAACTGGTACAAGAGCAAGAAGAAGGCCTTTACCAAGTATGCCAAGCAGCACTCCGAGAACAAGGGTGCCAGCATCACTCGCGAACTGGAGCGCATCAAGAAGTACTGCACCGTCGTGCGTGTTCTTGCCCACACTCAGATCCGCAAGACCCCTCTCAAGCAGAAGAAGGCGCATTTGATGGAGATTCAGATCAACGGTGGTTCCATTGCCGACAAGGTTTCCTTCGGTCAGGACCTGTTTGAGAAGCCCGTCTCCATCGACTCCATCTTCGAGCAGGACGAGATGATTGATGTCATCGCCGTTACCAAGGGTCATGGATACAATGGTGTCACCGCCCGTTGGGGAACCAAGAAGCTTCCTCGTAAGACGCACAAGGGTCTGCGAAAGGTTGCTTGTATTGGTGCTTGGCATCCTTCCCACGTCCAGTGGACTGTTGCCCGTGCCGGTCAGATGGGTTACCACCATCGTACCTCGGTCAACCACAAGGTTTACCGTATCGGCAAGGCTGATGCCGACGACAGTGCCTCTACCGACATTGACGTTACCAAGAAGAAGATTACCCCGTATGTCCTCCTGTCCTTCTCTCCTGCAACCTCGTTCACTTTCGCGCGTTCTTGCTCTCCTAGAAGTCAATCATCACTAATGTCTCTCTCAGCATGGGTGGCTTCGTTCGCTATGGTTCCGTCAACAACGACTTCGTCATGGTCAAGGGTTCCATCCCTGGTGTCAAGAAGCGTGTCATGACACTCCGCAAGTCCATGTTCACCCACACTTCGCGCCGTGCTCTCGAGAAGATCAACCTCAAATGGATCGATACCTCTTCGGAATTCGGCCACGGTGCTTTCCAAACACCCGCCGAGAAGAAGCAATACCAGGGAACTCTCAAGAAGGATCTGGCTTCAGCGTAATTATAAAAATAAAAGAACCTCGAAGCCTCGTCTTTACCTCTCATCTTTCTTGTTGCGTATCATCATGGAACTGTTATTTTCTTCCTTTTTTATGTCTCGTCTGCATTTGGTGTTCTCGAGGGTCGGGTTTTGAGAAAAGAAAACAGGAAACGAACGCCCCAGCGCTTATTCGTCTGGTGGGCTTAGTATGGGGTTCGTGATGGAGCGAATTTTCCATTTATGAGTAAAACTAGGCTCGTAAATGAAACTTATGAACGAACCAACATCCAAACGAGAATTTTCCAATAACGATCAAGGACAAAGAGAACAAAGCAAGAAATTCAAGACTGTTCCTTCGTGCATGTTTTTGAAACATTTCATTTTTGGCATATTCAACATCTTGAACATATAATCACTCGAGCGCGTTTCCTATTTATTACTGGATTGAACTGTACAATGCACGGGACTTCATGCCGTGGTTGATGCTGACGTCGTCTTCGTCGCACCATCAACCATGATCCCTCACTGCTGGAAACAAATAGACGAGACGTTGTTAAACTTGGATCATCGCCGCTGCCATCTCGTCACTCCAGCCTATATATGTCTCCCGCTAAGCGCCAATGATCCGATCCTATCCATGCTGGTCCAACCTCGCACTTTGGGAACATGCATAGCAAAACGCATTCTATTTTAACAACTTTTGTTGGGCTCTTACGTGTTCAGAAGACTGACCGACCTTGTGTGTCGTCGTAGGGCCATGCTGCTCCGGACAGGCCAGTCAGTGTCTGATGAGCAAAGATTGAGCGACATTGGTTATTCACTGCTATTGTTGCGGGATTTCATCTTTATCTAGGTAGATGGGCAAAAATCTGTTCAGACTGTGATATGAGTCATGGACGTGATCAATAAGCTTACATTTAAAGGCACAGTCCCCCCCCCCCCCAAAAAAAAGGTATTTTATTGCTTATTATTCGCCGGGGGGTTGTATATCTATCATCCTTATCTAGCGAGATAGACAAAGATGCTCAAGTTAACCTCAAGCCCGTGCTAGCAAACGTTCCATCGATCAATGGCGCGAGGTCAGATGCATGATTATGTGTTCTGTGGTGAGATCTACACTGTATGTACATACACGACCTGCATGGATCAACCAGCACTTTCTCTGATTGGTCTTTCAGGTGGGGATGACGAGCCACTGGACACGGTACAACCTTGACGGAGCCTTGACGTCAATCACCCCACCCTGACTCGTTCGTCAGTGTCGAAGTCTTGTTCTCTAACCAACCTTTTTTTATTGATTAACTAACCCTAACATCTATAATTCTTAACCTACTTTTCTAGCTAATTAAAACCTAGTATTTTACCCTACTTTTATTTTTTCCTCTTGTGTGATTAAAAAACAGTATTTTGACCCCCTTACCCACCGTTAGGTTAGCTAGCACCCGCGCCTTAGGTCACCTGCCTCTTCCACACTTGGTTGATCTACAGACTCGTCGGGATCATCGCCAATCATCAAACCTTGCATAACGACGAAACAACGACCAAAACAACGGCCCATTGTTCACAGTGGGGTTTTCTTTTCTGCAGCATTTTTTTAAAACAAAAAACAAGAGCGAGAGAGCGAGGGAAAAGCAAAAAAAAAAGAACCAAAAATCTCAGCAAACCAGACCATCTAAACAAATAGTCAATGTCAAAATCGTTGACAATCTACCGCATCCCTAGCCCCGGCAGCTATCGCTCGCGCGTCATTTCCGCATTCTCACTACGTCAACGGAGCGTTACCAAGGTCCCCTCCCTCCTCCCCCTCGTCTTGGCGATTCGTCGTTTCTCGGCCTCTCATTCGGCCACTTACCGAAGCAATCACTGCGTTCGCTCGCATCCTCTCTTCCTCTCTCACCGGCACCACGACCCACGAGCGCTCTCGTACCGTCTGCTCTCGACGACCAGCAAGCCGCGCTTTTGTCAGGACAGAATGGCCAGCGACGAGGACTACATGTCCTTTTTGGACAAGGCGAACCGGGATCTGAGCGATGGTGAGGCGCTCGCGAAGAAGAACGGCGTGCAAACGAGTAGAGCTGTTTTCAAGGCCACCGACGCAGGCACGCAGGCTCCCCCGGTGATTCGGCAGGCATGTGAGGATGCGGTCTTTGTGACAGATGCGGACGAGCCTTTTCAGGAGGTTTCTTTGAAATGGGATGGAAATGGGCTACCCGATGAAGGTAGGTAATTTTGAATGTCCGCGGAAAAGGGTTTTTTTTTTGTGTGTGTGTGTGTGTGTGTGCGCGTGTGTGTTTTCAAGAGAGTCATGCTGACAATGTTTCTGGCAGCCGAATTCGCAAGGCTGATTCAACACTGGGATGCTGAATCTGCCGACATAAGCATCATGGACCCCCTGGACTGGGACCCGCAGGGTCGGTACTCTGAATTGATTGAGGCCGTGAGGGAGGCTACGCAGGGAAATGACGTGAGGGTATATCGTGTCGTGAGAGACGAGACCAGGTCCGAGTATTGGCTTGTATCGCGAGAGGAAGGCCGCATCGTTGGGGCCAAGGCTCTTGGCGTGGAAAGTTGAGCTTCTGTACGAACTTGACGTCTGTATTTATAAGATCTACATATATCTGTCACATTTACATGCATTCGTAACACGGACATATACCACCGCGGTCAGCAGAAGCCTTGATCACGACTGCAGCGACTCTGTATGATTGGTATCGAGGTCTTGGCATGGAAAGTGAATCAGATGTCCGTGGGTCTGAATACATGACATGTGCAGGCCTGGGACGGATCTCGTTACGCATGTACATGACACGTCAGAAATCAATGGATATTGCGAAGGAGTCTACTGATACATAAGATATGACTATTCGGGAAAAGAAAATGATATCTACAGATGCTAGTCATACTTTCTGTGTTACTTTACTTGATTTGTTTTGCAGAATAGAGGCCGACAGTTTAAGGATTGTCATCTAAACCTTGGCACAAAGTAAGCTGCCGCTCGTAACCCGCATAGAACCCGTGCCGGACCGAGTCGGACACAAAGTTTGTGGTTCGTGAGTCAGGGCCGAGGCATGTATATGTGCAACATTTAATGCGTAGGATCATTCAGACGGGTGCATTTCCGTGTGAACACAGCTCCGAATGACTAGCATCAGGGCTCTTGGCGGGGGGGGGGGGGGGGGGGGGGGGGGGGGGGGGGGGGGGAAGACTCAGCTTTCTACGTATAGTATACGTTCATCGGCATTTGCGGTACCATGTATTGCGGCAGCATGGAGCGTCAAAGATGCAGATGCTGTTTATAGTTTGGGGTTGCTTTGTTTTCTTCCTTTGCGAGGACTGCCTTGTTCGCGGCAAGCTTTACTTGAATTGCGTTTTTTTTAAATATATATACATATACATATATATAGATATACTATATATATGCATAAACTAACTATTACTGCCAGATACCGCACGCGAATCGTCGGCATCCACGTATGTACTGCTGTTCCAGTAGGTTAGAAAAGAAAGGTTATATGGTTCCATGATGCAAGATTGTTGATTCCTACGTTTGTGCCGAGGGAATCTTCCTCATAAAGAAAGGTTGCTTCGGAACCGTAGCATTTCTCCTGGGAAAAAAAAAAAGAAAAGAAGAAGAAAAGAAAAAAGAAACCCCTCGGTTGAAAGTGCATAAAAGTTGGTACTCTGTCCGGTATCTCGGGGAAATCATCTCTGGTCCCAACCCATCAAGGACCAGAAGCTCGGAGAAGGCTGGGTGACCTTTCTTTGTTGTCGCATAACGTAATTCCGTTTAACCGAGGTCGCGCTAGCTATCTCCTCGGTCGGCCTGTAGACAAGGTACGTGCCCGGTACTTCGGTACTTGGGGTGGTCTAACACTCACAGCCCAGCTTCCCATTATTCATAACCAGCCGTGATGTCGGTCCTTTGGCCGGGGCATGCGTTCCTCCGGTTCGTTTGCCCCTGACGGAGGGAGGCGGGTGGGAAGAGGGTAGGATCGAAGATTGGCCTTGACCCCTTTGAAAAAAAAAAAAAAAAAAAAAAAAAAAAAAAAAAAAAAACATGCTCATCTCGGCACTTGACTTTTTGAGACGCGCAGGATCGATGTTGACGAGTCCGGATCTTACCATGTGCGTGCTAGGTCTCAGGTACCCTGTAGGTTCCTGCGTGCGTGACAGGCCGGTTAGTCATACTCTTTTCTAGGTTCGGTACCTGTCCCATCTCCTCTCTGCCGGCGCTCCTCTTGGTATTGTAACCGTCGCGGCCGGGCCTGCACCACCGATTACGTTTTAATTAATATTCCCTAACGGGTTGTTTTTACCCTCTCTTGTTTTCCTGCAAATAAATACATCTCCCGTGATTTCGCTCAGGCTCTGGCGACGTTTCGCCAAGACAGAAGCAAGAAAAAAACACCACCAACACCACTACCACCACCACAATACTCACAATGGCGAGTCCGGTAAGTCGCATCCATTGCCAAACGGTGCAACTCTTCCATAGAAACCGCCCCTCTTAGCATCTTGGCGACGAAACTAGAAATGGACAAAGAGAGAGAGAGAAAGAGAGACAGACAGACAGACAGACAGACAGACGGAACATCTGACTGATCAATCATTCGCAAAACTAGCAGGCCATCGTCCCCACGATCGACACGGTCCGGTCAATCATCTCCAGACCCCAAGCCGGGTCTGGCAAGAAACCAACCCTCGTCCCCGTCTACCGCCAAATTTCCTCCGACCTCATCACCCCCTCGGCCGCATATCTCAAAATCTCCGCCGCATCGTCCTCCGATTACTCCTTCCTCTTCGAGTCGGCCGCGACAGAACAGGTCGGCCGCTACAGCTTCCTCGGCGCCGGTCCGCGCAAGATCCTAACTACCGGACCAGGCTACGGCTGCGAGACAGATCCCCTTCCTGCGCTGGAAGCGGAACTGGCTCAACATGTCGTCGCACACGTGCCGGGCCTGCAGCTGCCGCCCTTGACGGGCGGCGCCATCGGCTACGTCGGCTACGATTGCGTGCGGTACTTCGAGCCCAAGACGGCGCGGCCGATGAAGGACGTGCTGCAGATCCCCGAGTCGTTGTTCATGCTGTTTGATACCATTGTTGCCTTTGACAGGTTCTACGGCATCATCAAGGTCATTAGCTACGTGGCCGTGCCCGAGGACGGAACGACAGGTCTGGAAGACGCATATCGCAAGGCCGAGACGGCCATTCAACAGCTCATCGACGTGCTCCAGTCGACTGACATTGAGCTGCCGGAGCAAGGGCCCATCCAGCTTGGGCAGGAAGCCACGTCCAACATTGGACAGAAGGGCTACGAGGCCCACGTCACAAAACTAAAGGAGCACATCGTCAAGGGCGACATCTTCCAGTGCGTACCGTCACAACGCTTCGCTCGCCCGACCAGCCTACATCCCTTCAACATCTACCGACATCTCCGCACCGTCAACCCCTCGCCGTACCTCTTCTACGTCAACTGCAAGGATTTCCAAATCGTCGGCGCCTCGCCCGAGCTGCTCGTCAAATCCGAAGCCGGCCGCATCATCACACACCCCATCGCCGGCACTGTCAAGCGCGGCGAGACCGCCGAGGAAGACCAGCGCCTCGCCGACGAGCTGAGCAGCTCGCTCAAGGACCGCGCCGAGCACGTCATGCTCGTCGACCTCGCCCGCAACGACATCAACCGCGTCTCCGACCCCTTTACCGTCCGCGTCGACCGCCTCATGGTGGTGGAGAAGTTCAGCCACGTCCAGCACCTGGTCTCCCAGGTCTCGGGCGTCTTGCGACCCGACAAGACCCGTTTCGATGCCTTCCGTTCCGTCTTCCCCGCGGGTACCGTCTCGGGCGCGCCGAAAGTCCGTGCCATGGAACTGATTGCCGAGCTGGAGAAGGAAAAGCGAGGTATATACGCCGGTGCGGTTGGCTATTTCGGCTACGGGAGTCAGGATGAGAATGGCCAATTTGTCGAAGGGGCCATGGATACATGCATTGCTTTACGGACAATGATGGTTAAGGACGGTATAGCTTATCTGCAGGCCGGTTCGTATCCCTCCCTTTGTCCGGCTGTGTGATTTTTTTTCTTTTTTTTTTCTTTTTTTTTTCTTTGGCCGTCCATGATCACTATTTTTGCTAACGCCTTTGGTTTTCTCTTCTAGGAGGTGGTATTGTGTTCGATTCAGACGAGTACGATGAGTGGATGGAGACGATGAACAAGCTCGGCGGAAACATGACGTGCATCAAATCAGCAGAGGAACTGTATCATCAGCAGCAGCAGCAGCAACAATAAAGCAGGAAGCCACGTAGTTTTTTTGAGGCCTCGAGGGGGGGGGGGGGCATCCCTGGGAGGTTATATATAAATATATATATTTAACAGAGTATAAACACATGTAATCAGGGAATGTAGAGGTCATTTTTTTCTAATGTAGATAGTAGCTCGTACATAATTTTGAAACCAAAAAAAAACGATTACATGGAGAGCTCCGTCCTTGAAACATAAAAATAGAAACCTACACACCGTCCACCCCTTGAATGATCTGACAACTCTACTTGCAGGGAGCCCAGCCAGAGATTTTTTAGCTACCTAGTTAGACCTTCTTAGCTAGGGCCCGTTAAGTACCCCTACTGATTTATTTAGCTAAGATCACGTGTATCAGAGTGCTAGGTAGCGGGGGAAAAGAAGAACATAGGAGCCGTGGCGAAGCATGTAGAGTTATCCAATCATTCAAGTGTGGATTGTATGTATAGGGCACGCTAAAAGTTATGCTTTGAGAACAGAACAGAAAAAGACGATATACTGTGGGTTCACGTCGTGGATCAAAACAAGGAACCAAGAAAATAAAATACAGAAAATAAAATAAAAAACAGGACTTGCTACTTTGGAGGATCCGGATTGTTGCTTTCCAACATGGGCATGCCTCTCTTGCGTGAATCTTCCTCGGCAGCTGTGCAGAGTTTGCTGGCAACATCGGCATCCGAGGACACAGAGTGGCATCGTCTCTGGTGATGATCTTCTGACGAGACAATGCTGCAGGAGTCGGACATTTCCACCTCTGATCCGTCGCAGGAAGAGCTTGAGCTCTCAATACTCGGCGTGGCCAACAAATCTACACGCTCCACTGTCTTGTCGGCAGCTGCTTGGGATTCCGTCTGGGCTCGGAAGGCGATGACAGCTCCCCCGACATCCTCATCATCCTCTTCCTGCCCAATCGTCCAGATCCATTGTCGCTTCTTTTCCCACCGTTTTCGCTTGCGGTTGGCGCATGGGTTTGCCGTATTGTCTGGCGGCATGAGAGATGCAGCGTCCAGTCCTGCCATTTCGCGTCTCATATCTTCAAAGGGGCCTGGTGTTTGACCGCCATCCTGGATCTCGTTGGCCGTGAATGACAAGCCCGTGTCCAAGGTGATTTGGGGTTCGGCGACGGCGAAGGGCGCACAATCAGAAGCGGAGAGAGGCGAGCCATCCTCGGCCAAGAGATCGCTGTGAGATTTTGTGTATTTGAACGTTGTGATTTCTTGCTCTAATGGACTATCGTACTCCACTCTCTTGGCTACCTTTTCCTGACAGCGGAGGAACTGGTGTCTCGGTGATGAAGGAGGCGGAATGGCTGATGTTGAGGGCAACGGAGAGTTGCGGAGGATGCTATGAAGACTTCGTGGGTGAGTATAGGGCATACGACCAGAGGGCATTTCAGAAAATGGAAGGGAAGCCCTCCGTCGAGATGGTGTGCCCTCATCTACTGGTGTCCGGTTTGACGGGCAACTTCGAGGTGATGACGTATCCGCTAATGAGAATGTGAAGATCTTGGATGCATTGTCAAGGGCTCCCGCAGACAATGGGGGCGTGGCAGTTGTTGTGCTCGGATACACGAAATCCCTGTGTTGTGCTGAGGTGAGCGGGGCTGTCAAAGGCGTGTCAGGGTATGTTTGTACGAATGGTGTCACGACCGTTGGTCGCGAGTCGGAGTCGGGATCGGAGTCGGGTTCCTCAGCGGGTGTCTTGAGACGACTGAGGCTGTGCAGAGGACCGGTAGCAGCGATGGATTCGGAGGGTTGATCAGCCGAAAAGCGCTCAATAGCGGTAACATAAACATTGGACATGGTGTTGAAAGTTGTCGGATCGTTCGGATCCATGGTTTGGCGCCTTGATCCTTTTGACGGCGTATTGCATGCTGACTGAATTTGAAGTGACAGCCTCGGTCTCTTGGGTTTGTTCGGAGTCTTTGCTGGTGAAGTCATGGCTGGCTGCGACGAATGTGGAAGGCGAGACAGCTCAGAGGACCAAGAGGTCGTGCAGAGCAGAAATCGGACGACAAGAAGCTTTTACTGATGACTATGACGGGAATGCAGGCAAGATGTGTCATTACAAGGTGAGGATATATGTGAAATTCTTGAGATATTTGAGCAGGAGAGAAAAGATCATACGAGGAAACGACAGATATACATACATGCACAAGGGAACCTCGCATCCAAGAAAAAAAGAAAAAGAAAAAGAAACAAAGAAAGTAAGGAAGGAAAGAAAAAGACCGTGCCACGGCATAGACATGATAAATATAGACCACAAGGATCAACATGCGGAGAATTGACGGCGGGCATCAAGACTTATCAGACAACATACCAGTCAGACCCCAGGTTTGCGCCCCTCTCCTTGCCTCCTTCCTGTATTTCTGGGGCACCGCACATGAGTAGAAAACAAACTCATGATGCTGGCCGCTGGGCGAGGCGGCGTGTAAGCGCCCAGCCCCTGGTAAAGAAGCGTGGGCATACGTGGGTGGGCGTGGCTGGTTGTGGTGACTCGCCAATCATACGAGACGGCATGTCGCCTGTTTCTCCCGATTCCCACCTCAAAGGCGTCTATTTCATGCAGCACGTCTCCTGATATCACCTCGGCTGGGCTTGCAGGCGGGGTAGGCAAGATGGTGTCAGAGTCTGATGCAAATCCAGCGCAGTCTTGGCCGATTGATTGATCGTGCGTGTCGGAACGCGAAGACATATTCATCACCATCGTATCGCGGTGGCACTTGATCTAGACAGCTCAATGCTCATTACTTGGTCCCGGGCGGTCTTCCCTAGCCGCGGTTGCGATACTGCCCTGAACAGTCCATGCATCAGGCACTCCCGTGAGCACTGATTCGTGACTCCAGACCGTAGCCACGAAAGGAATAGAGCATAGCTGTGGATGGCTGCGATCGAGATTTTCATTCCCCGACTTTGGCGTTAAGCTGCAGAATGTCCAGCGACTCCAGCCTGGCTTTCAACGTGGCTGGCGCGCGCGTGCGCGTCTAATCCTTTCTGGCGCTAGGGAGTCTCGACAACCACGATGGTCTCATCTCACATGTTTCGACGGATGCTACGGATTCGGATTCGGCTTTGGCCTTGGCTTCGGCTTGTTTCAGTCTTCGGCTCGCCAACAGGAGGATCGCGCTTGGCTTCGCTTGACCGACATTCGTTTGTTCTATCCTTTGTTTGCTTGATCGATTGCTTGCTCACTTGTTCTTTTGGACAACTCCGTCGTCAAAGCGGATATTAGACTTTGCCTGTAATCCGTAACAAGCGGGGTTTTTCTTTGTTGAGTGGTGATTCAAGGACCAATGCGAACTCAATCCATGTAGATCATTGGCCTCGAGTATTTTGGGTAGCAACGTGTGATGGTGATGGTGACGGAGATTCAAGCTCGAATGGTTGCCAAAACGACAGAAGCGCTCCCGGGTTCCAGAAACTTTGTTTCACTTGTTGTTCAACAGTCTAACTCTTCCCGCGACAGAAGAAAATGCCGATTTCGATCTGACCTTATCACGGCAGTCCTCCCCCCTCCCCACTGGCGTCATTTGTCAGCCACCGCTCTCAAAGACGACTCAAAACTTCCCTCCAATTCGCGCCGCGCCATGTCCATCTAGACTGGTTCATCCATGCACAACTATGCGCATCATCGTGTCAAATGAGACGGTTTCGTAAGGCGACAGGACGAATCGAGCACTGATCTTATGGATAAGCAAGTAAAACGCCCACCAACACAGAAGCATGAGTCTGTTATCCTGCAGTTTGTGCGTCTTTGGTCTCGTGCTCACGGCCATGTTATGGTCATGCTCGACGCCCGTCACTAATTGATTTTGGCTCAGGACTATGACTGCTTCTATGCCCAGGTTTTCGAAATTCGAGATCCCTCTCTCAAATCCAAGCCGCTCGGCGTACGACAAAAGAACATTCTTGCCACCTGCAATTACAATGCCCGGAAGCTTGGCGCAAAGAAGCTTATGCTCGTTTCAGAGGCTCGCAAATTATGCAAGGGTTTGGTGCTCGTCGACGGCGAAGATTTGACACCTTTTCGCGACGCGAGCAAAGTATTGTTCAATTTTCTCCGCTCGTACTCGTGGAATAATAAGGCCGAACGACTTGGGTTCGATGAAGTATTTCTGGGTGAGAGGCACTGCTTTTCGCACTTCCCTTCAACGACATTGCTTGGAGATAGTGCTCTAACACATGCCCTAGATGTGACAGATATTGTTGACTACAACATCGAGTGTGTTAGTACCAGAAACTTGTCAAACTCCTTCTTCTTTTTATCCAAAGCAAACCCGGAAGTCGGATTTCATTGTGACCTGACCAAGTTTGCGGGCTGTGTTGAAGGCAACCTCCCAGGTGAAGCCCCTCTGAACAACAAACTTTACTTGAGATTGCTCCTGGGGTCCCACCTTGCAAATTATCTGCGTGCAAAAATAGAGACGGAATTCGGGTACACGTCTACCTGTGGCATATCCACGAACAAGCTTCTGAGTAAGCTCGTCGGCGCAAGAAACAAGCCACGAAATCAAACGACGCTTCTGGCGCTCAATGATGAGCATGTTTACTCATTTATGGATGCCCACAAGGCCAGGCAGCTACCGGGAATCGGCTCCAAAATGGCTATGCAATTGGAATCTCATGTCCTCGAGAAGCCCGTCGAGTTAGATTCTCAGTTCACTTCAAACTTGTTCGTGGGCGAAATCCGTCTTCATCCGTCAATGTCACCCGCATTCTTGGAAACCTTTCTAGCAGGGCCAGGAGCTGAAAGAGGAGTTGGTTCCAGGGTATGGGGTCTCCTGCATGGCATCGATCCTACAGAAGTTAAAATCTCAGGCAGTATTCCCTCGCAAATCAGCATAGAGGACACCTTCAAGGGGCTCCAAACTGTATCTCGGATCACAGAGGAGATGCATAAGTTGTCATGCTCACTCATCCGGCGCTTAAGGGTCGACCTTCTAATATTAGACCAACATTCGGACATAGCGGGAGCGCAAAAGTGGAAGGCTCGCCCGAGAAGCCTGCGATTGAGTGTCAGATCTTGGCCAACTGATCAAGGCACAACAAATTCTTCCCAGCACTTCCGTCGCATATCCCGATCCGGACTGCTGCCAAGCTTTGTATTCGATACTCATAGTGGCATAGATGCCCTGGCACATAGATTGGTAGCAGAATCGTTGTTACCGCTTCTTCGACAACTGCGAGGAGACAAGAGTGGTAAATGGAATCTGCAGTTGATCAACGTTTGTGCAGCAAACATGGTTATCTGCGCGGGTGATGAATCATACGGCGCTGGAAGGGACATCTCGACCATGTTCAAAAACCAGGACGAAGTGTTGAAACCCTTCAGACTTGATGAACCTCCGCCCGAAGACGAGATTCATATGGAGTCAATGGAAAGTAG
The DNA here is from genome assembly GCA_018360255.1 of Claviceps maximensis. Classification (NCBI taxonomy): domain Eukaryota; kingdom Fungi; phylum Ascomycota; class Sordariomycetes; order Hypocreales; family Clavicipitaceae; genus Claviceps; species Claviceps maximensis. Next base: position 64,624 of record SRPZ01000036.1, read on the forward strand.
TCCTGTCGATGAACCTGAAAAGAACATGGGCTGGGATGATGAAGTCCATCATTCCACGTGCGCAAGATGTGGCCATCCTATGCCCCTCTTTGCCATGTTAGCGCATATGCGATTTCATGAAGTCGAAGAACAAGGGTAAAGACCTCATGGCCGTTCACTTTGGCACAGCTCCGTCATTATCCTTATTGCTGGATCATTTTGAGAATGATGAAGGCACATCGTCTACCAGATTGCATGGATTTTGGGTAGTACAAGACTCGTCGAGTCGCCTCCAACCCCCTTTTTTTTTTGAGAGAGAGAGGGGGGGTTGCGAGATCAGGATGAAAATTCTCATCCACGTTCACCATTAAAGCCGCATGGTCCAGTCGGATGGCAAAGGACCGTGATTCAGAAAATACTGTAGGGCCGAGAATTTTCTACACCAATGGTAGGGCGCTATTTGTCCGGATTTGCAACACGCACATCCAAGCGCCAGCAAACAGTCATGAAGTCAACAGATGACTTCTGGTCGTGCAATCCAAACGATTCTCCCGCGACAACAAGAAGCTCAACGAGTTTCTGTGCAACATCAGGCCAGGAGAATAACGTGACTGGAGCTTGGCGAGCAGTCAGATTCGGGTAACTGACATCATCTGTTTTTCTAGCCACATCTATGAATCGGCGCGTGTTGAAGCACTGCGTCATCCCGCGAACGTCAGGCGACCCCAACGTTCACTTGTGTGCGTGCAGAGCTGGATGCAGAGCTGGACGTGGTTTGGAGGGACGCACCTGGATTGGGACCACCAAGTTGCAGAGAGTGCAACAATGGACATCTTCTGTCTGTCGGATACTCTGGTGTTCGTGGACGGCAACTGCGTTCGACTTGTGCTCCGTTGCTCATGACAAGAAATGGCACCCGCGGACGGCTAGGAGCATCCCGGTGCATGAAGAGGACCTTCGTGACTCTCGGTCCAAAGAGAAAAAATTGGAAATGGAAAAAGGAGCGACCAACGTCAAACCACAAGTGCCCTCCTTTGACTGATTTGTTTCGCACCGTCATGCCGTCACTCCTTTTGCCCGTTCCGTGGAAAGCAAGAGAATTAGTGCGGGAGACTCGACGCGGAATGGAACCAGCTGTATGTACCTGTCGGTTGCCAGCTGCCAGTCGCGAGCTGCCAGCTGCCAGTCGTTACGGGTGACATGATGAACGAAACGGGTAGCTCTTTCTTGTTATGGAGTCTGAATGTGAGCCGATACTGAACAAAAGGGAGGAACCCGAGTTTTCACCAAGCGGTACGCCTACGCCTACTTTTTTCTATCCCTCCAGATTCGCCATGTCTTCTTCACTTCCACTTGCTGTTCGAGTCAGATTCTCATCTTCTTCTTTGTAACCTTCCGCCTTGGCCAAGTCAAACGCCTCACCAGAAGAAGGTCAAATACAAGACAGAACGAGGTGAGCCTCGGTGTCTACAATATTGGACGACATAATTTTGTCAAAGAACAGTTAAACAATTTCTGGGAAACACGTCCTTGACACCGACGGTCGCTCTATACTCATCTGCAGTATGGCCAGAGGATCCCGAGGAACCGGGCACCAGACGGCCCGCCGACCTGTTGATTTGACGGGCATCATATCCCCTGCTGAGAAAAACGATTTTGTCATGCTTGTCAGTGCAATCACGGAGAACATGCACAGAGACATAAGCAACACGTTCGACTCGCCGCCGGTTCGACCAATTCGTGGAGAGACGGAACAGCATCACTGGCTATCCCTTCCCCTTCTCCGACGACGGGGAAGCAACAAAGAGAATTTATCGGCTCTGAACATCTTTCGCGAGAAGTCTCGCGGACTATCTACCACAAATTACAAAAAGACGCATCAATTTGTCGAAGATGAACAGAATGAAGACATGACCCCACAGCTCAGAGAGTTGAAAAAAGAAGCTCTCGCGTACTTCAGAAAGTGGCAGAGCAGCGTGCTTCTGCGTCTTCGAGAGATCAATGTGAATGAATCCATTCCATACGTCCCTGGCTCTAGAGCGCGAGGTCGCGGTGGTGTTCGTGGAGGATATCGTGCTGGGAGAGGCGGCCGCGGGGGGAGAGGCGGTACAATTGTTTCCACTCTTGCAACAGGTAAGATGCGGTATTTGCCTTTGCTTCGATCATGATAATTCTCAACACGTGGCTTCCATCCCTCATTTCCCATGGTTTTTATCCTCCCGCTGACTAGATATGGTCAAAAGGACCACCTCGAGCGCCCGCAAATCACATCGATCCCGTCTTGGCGGCGCGACATCCACCCACTCCAAACACTTTATGGACCCTTCATTTAGAAAGACGGAAGCTTTTTCTGCACATCGCCCTGTTAATCCTCGTATCACTGCAAGACTACAATGCCAACTCACGAAAACTTCTGGTTTGCCTCGCTTCCTCCCTCAACGTCCCCTATAAAGTGTATCAAATGGATGAAAATCGCCTGGCTCAGGGGCTGGCTAAAGCAGCGCTTGAAGTGTCACCGGAAGACGACAAAACGATGAAGTCAGATGAGGTAAAATCATCAAGGAAATGGAAGCCTGGCCTCGGTAGTGCCTCGGGTTCATCTGCTCCCACAAGTCTAGCTCCACCTCTCAGGAATGTCGGCATTGGAACGTCCCAAGGCGGTCTCGGGTTAACAACTACGGCAGCGGCAGGATTGCTAGGCACCATGGCCGAAAATGGCTTTCTGATGGGATCCTTGTTCGGCATGAACCCAACAAGGCCTTTAGGCAAGATTCTGGAATCATTTCTGAGAGACATTCAAGATTTTGCTTTTGTCCGGCTCTGCAACAGCATTCATTATGAGTATACTGATCCCAGAGAGTCGCCTGTGGAGGATCGTAGGCTTCGTGTCGTTGTAGCTATGAGCGGATGTCTTCTCCATTCAGACGACATGATCAAGCCGTGGCGCTTCCTCAACAGCCAGACGGAGGTGTATGCGATTCGCTGGGAAACGACTGCCTTGTTGAATGTAGGGAGCTCTTTGGAAACGGTCATCAAAAGCACGGCTTGGGAGAGTGCGAGACGAGACATTGAGGCCAAAACAAGTAAGTGGAAGCGTTTTCCCCATGCATGCGTTTGTGTATGTACGTATATAGGTATAGCCACGGAGCTGGCGTGGCGTATAATTTAGCTAATAATGGCAAACTTACAGTATTTCAAAGCCTCATCGACTCATCATGGCCAGAACCACTCTTGAGAATAAGTAAAATAATTGATAATCCTTGGAGCGTAGGCATGGTACGCGCAGAAAAAGTTGGGGCAATTCTTGCCGACTCGCTCATAAGACAAAGGTTTCAAGGCGACCGCCCTGTATCACTCATAGGATATAGCCTTGCGGCTCGAGCCATCTATGCTTGCCTCATGACTTTGGCAGAGCGTCGCCAGTTTGGGGTAGTTGACTCGGTCGTTATGCTTGGTACTCCGGCTCCTGCCGAGAGCCGAGTTTGGTTGACGCTCAAGAGCGTTGTGTCTAATCGACTGATCAATGTTTATTCCGAGAGCGACTACATATTGGGTTTTCTTTACCGAACATCCAACACGCAATTTGGTATTGCCGGCTTGCAAGAGATTCAGGGTGCAGACGGGGTGGAAAACCACTGCGTCAAGGCGTTGCCTAGAGGGCATTTGAGCTACGCATCCATGATGGGGAACATATTAAGGGATATCGGCTGGGAAGATCTCGATATCAAAGCTGTTCGACCAGAGACTGTGGCAGCGTTGTCTCGAACTGGCAAAAAGAGGGTCTAGATGTGGCGAAAAGAGCGATTGTCGGAATCTGGCTTGGGTGTCTGGAGCGAATGAGAATATTGCTTTAGGTCTGTGTGTGTATATATTTACATATAAATCTACACGTATTTATTTTCACGTGCAGCAGACGAAGTGGTGGCTTACACTGTAGAGGACATTCCTCGCTTCGCCCGATGGGGGGACTCATTCATCACCGCGATGAGTGTAGAGCTCCAGATACCTTGGGTAGTTGTGAAAGGGCGGTGACTTATGTGACAGAACGAACTTGGCCGTGCGGCAGGTTGATGTATTCGGCTGATTGAGCAGTTATTTAAGTATATATGGACACCGGAGATGGAATGATTCATCATGTCTTTCTTGGTAGCAAAGGCGCACACAAAACGAGGTTATTCACCAAGCACAGAGACTGCGCGCTTTCAACTGATCAAGAACCCAAATATATATGCACATACATATTTCATTCCTGTATTGATTTGCAAATACCACATCAAACAACACAAACAGTTCTACAACTCCATAGCCTGCCTGCCTGCCTGCCTGTCTGATTTTAAAACACCCATGCCAACACCAACCCAAGAATAGTAGCAAGAGAGTCCGCCTGCATAATGCGTTTACAATAAAAGAGATGATATGAATGAAGAATTACACGCTTGTTTGGGTACATTTTGATTGTGCTTGTTTGTAGAGGATTTATCTCGTGGGGAAAGAAGGGCGTGATGGAAGACTTGACAAGGAGCGGGGGAAAAGGTAAATGGAAGAGAAAGGTTCCTGACTCAACCGGTGATGGTGGCGGCGAAATGACCAAGAGATGTGATTTTGGAAGACCCGCGGCCCCTTTTTTTCAAGTACGAAAGCCATTTTACAAATCGATTGACCTCGATTATTCCTATCAATTTCCCAATACAGTACAGTTTTTTGTTTAAACTCTTTCATTCATCATTTTCTCTCCTTCTTCCTTTTCCGGTGTGATGAAAGTTGGATATTAAGTACAGGCTTTTTGGGTGTGTAAAGAGGTTATGGAGAACGGGTGCAGGAGGGGGGAGGGGGGAGATGAAGAGGACACCGGTGCATGATGTGGCGTAGTTGAGCGTGTCTAAGATCAAGAGTCTTGTCTGTTTTTTTTATTTTATTGTTCAATCATGATTTTTCTCTTCTTCTTTTCTCATGTGGGGGGTGGTGTGGTGCCCAGCATGCTGGGAACCTGCTTTCTCATAAAGGCCCTCGTGCCGCGTTGTTCCATCCTTGGAACACCCTGAATGGCTCGTGGTTCGCGCATGAGCGACTTGTCGAGATGAGAGGGTATTCGGGTGATGACTGAGCGATATTCACCTGGAAAGTTGCCCTTTGGTAACGGTACCGAGGCTGTGCGCCACATGTGGTCGGATGTGTCGGTAAGGTAGTTTGGTTTAGGGGCAGAGTTGCGGGAGGGAGGAGAAATGAAGGAGGTGACACCGTGATTTTGACGTATGGTGGAGAGGCGAGAGAGACCTGAGGTGAGGCCAGGACGGCCACGGGCCTTCTTAGCCATGAGGACTTCGTCGAAAAGGCGAATGTTTGGGTCATTGGGAGCAAGCATTTCTCGGTCATGAATGAATTCGTGGAAAGCTGGTTTGTTTGTTGATGATTAGTCTCATGGACAAGGTTCATCCACATTTCTTTTTTTTTCTTGAGAAAAAAAGAAAAAAAGCAGAAAGAAAGAAAATGGACATGAATAGAAACGACGAGACTGGAGAAAATGAAAGCTTACCTTGGGTGTCGCGCATCATCGTGGCATACTCCTGTTGTTCGTGAGGAAGACTCTTTATGAAGCCTTCCATGTCAAAGGCGAACAATTGTCCATTGCTTTTCTGCTGTTTGTTCGGGCGACCGAGGTGCTTGCGATAGGTGTAGAGAAGACTAGCGAGGCAGCGGACGAACGCGGCCCGGATTCTGTCGGCATGGAACGCCTCGGGGCAGACGAGCGAGACTTGTCCGAGGCAACGACCGTGGGCTATCGTCTTACACGCGGCGCACTCGTAGAAGCCATCGTCTTCGGACCTGTCATCACAGATGGTGCAGGTCGACAGGTTGTCCTTGGCATTGAGGCTAAAGCAATGTCCTTCCACCCAGACTGTCGTTTCTGTGTTTTGGACAGGCTGGATCTGCATGTTTGGCATAATGGTGGACGCAGCAAGTGTGGATTGAGCGTAGGTTGAAGGCGCATAGCCCCCTCCAAGAGACGATTCAGAAGCGACGGAGAAACCCGAGATGGACAAGTTATGCTGGTGTCCGTTCAGGAATGGCAGGTTCGATTTCTGCGTCGTCTGGAACTTATCCAGCCCGGCCGACGAGCTTCGTCGGCCCTTGTCCTCGCCAAAGTGTCCTGATCTCTTTTCTCGCAACGTCGCTGTGAGAGCGAAGCCCGAATCGCTTCGAGAAAGAGGAGTTGAGGGCATGGGAGGGAAGTTGATGGATCCGGGGGACACGGACGACTGGGGGCTCGTTCTGGAGGATTTACTCGTTCCAGGACGATCAGATTTGCCGCTGTCCACCGACGAGACTGTGAATGCGTTGAAGACTGGAGGGTGAATCTGTTCGGGCGGGTCGCGCTCGGCAAAACTAGAAGAGTTTTGAGATACCCATTTGCCCAGGGTAGCCGTGGAAGCTACAGGCGTAAAAATCGAACCATTTTCCGAGGAAAATGCATCATAGGGGAAGGACTCGATTGCATAGGGTGGAGGTCCAGTTGTCACGCCTAATCGCAGCGTGTGGGGAGCAGCGACCTGCAGCAGGGACATGAGTTTCCGTCGATGCTGTCTTGGAAGTCGGTGAGGTTGTGATGTGGCGTCGATGGTATCCTGGTCCAAGTCCACCAGGACATAATCGTCATCCGGCAGGTCTATCCGCTCATACCGGCGCTCGACGCCAACAATGTAGGGACAAGGAGCCTCAAGAGCAGATATCAGGCGTGCGGGAAGAACGGGGATGAATATGCTTGCCCATTTCAAGGGATACAGAAGATTTGCGAGAGCGTGGCAGGCCAAGTGCAGCATGCTCGTGTGCGAAGACAGAAAGATGATACGGGATTCGGACATGGCATATTCGAAGAGAGTCACGACGTTTTCGAGTGAAAGACATCGGAATAAGGCGTACAAATCGATGGTCCTGGAGCCAGGAAGCTCATTCGCACCCTCTTTGCGCGCATAAAGACGCAACTCACGGACGCCAAGCTCGACTTGCGTCTTGGATCCCAGTGGACTGAAGGCCTCTGTGCAGAGATTGACCACGTAACGCTCCAGTGGCTGCCATCGCCCGACCTTGGGTGAGCTGGGGGGGACCCGGAGAATGCCCCCATCCGTCATGGGAATAATCATTGATCTGAGCCATTCTTTCCAAAAGCCCATGCATGCCACATCCCGGCCCAGAACACCATATGCTCGCGGGATCCACAAGCCACTCTCGCCAGCTGTCAGGCCCTCAATTTTAGACGCTGCGCCATGCCTCAGCGGTCGCAGCATATCAGTCATCATAGCGATCTTCTCCTCTACTGTACTGATCTCGTCCTCCAGCCGATCTCGGGCTGATGAGCCCGACGGCATGGTAGGAAGCTTGGACAAAAGTTGCGAGAGGTGGGATCTTTCACCCGCCAATCTGAGTCCCAAGCTGGCGGCCAGCTCCCTCTCCTCGTTTGACATGTGGTTCTGGCGCCATTGTTCACATCTCAATTCTACCTCCTCGGCTCGTTCCGACGTCAAGGCTGTCCAGAAAATAATGGTAATCCCATAGAGCTTGGCATTGTCTTCTCCCGTCATGGTGAAGCCATGCCATGTCGACCGCGGTCGGTCATCCGAGGACACAATTTGTATATCGTTCGGGAAGGCAAACATGGGCACGTAGTCGGGGAATTTTCCTCGCTTGGCTAGTTCGTCTGTTGCACTTTTCGGAGGATATCGATCTAGAAGAACGGGCTCAAATCGTCTTTTTAAGGGGTGCATGTCTGGATCGGTATTTAAAGGTTCCGGCGGAGGAATTACCGAGTTGTAGTTGCTCAGCCTTTTGGTGGTGCGAACAGAAGCTATCATGCCCGGATTAGTGCCTGGAAAACGATGAAGTGCTGGATCTAAGATATTGGCGGGTGAAAAACATGATGGACGAACCTGAAGAGCCCGATCTGCTAGCTACGCTTTGTCTAGATATCGTTGGACCTTTGCGCACGCTGTTCATTTCTCTAAAACTTATCTTGCGCCGTATGCTTCCCTTGAGATTCTTGAGCGGGCTCATCCGACCACTCGGTACAGCTTCTTCGGCCCGGATTCTCTCCGCTCTCGGATTCACCATCGGTGGTCGGGATTGCAGCTTGGCTCCCGCACTGAAGGATAAATCTTCGAGAAAAGTTTCCCGCTCGGCAGCGAATTTGAAAAGGGCTTTGTCAAAGTCAAAGTCCGGCATGTCCATTAACGCGAACCCCTGCCCTAGGTTCAGTCCTTCGATAGCAGGCGCAGGTGCAGATGTGCCGTTTGTAGCGTTGCCGGAAGGACTCGAGGGCTTGGTAGCCTTGATCGTTGCACTACTTCTGTTGCTCCGAGTGTTGCCATCAAGCTCGTCGTGAGCGCTGTGAATAGAAAATCGGCCATCAAAGGAAACTTTAGACAGGCGGTTCGCAGAGTTCTGGCGAGAGTGGCGGGCGGCCGACGGTTTGAAACTATTGAAGGTCTCATTTTCGGGCTCTCCATCTTCGGCAATGGTTGATTCAACCGGGAGATTAATTGTCGTAGGAAGCGAATCTTCGTAGGTAATCGACTCTACACCGGCAATCCAGAAGTAGTCTGCCAGAGGAGTTGAAGAGCTCTCCATGACATGCCAATTCTGCTCTCAAATGAGAGCACCGAGACCACAGTTGGCGGCTTTTTTCTTTTGGTGGATTTTCCCCAAGTTTCCCTCCTTTTTTTTGTCGTCTCCGGGAGTCAGATTGTTGTGCAGTGTTGAGTGCGGACGAGCGTTCCGCCAGATGGGTTTGGAACGCCTTCGTCGCTCGATTCGGGAAACACTAACTTGGTGCTTTGGTAGCAGGCTTCTCGGTCGATCTTGGAATCGCTAACAAGCGATGTTATCGAAATCTTTGGTTAAGGGTCTTGGCACTTCTGCGTGCATGAGATCGAGTTGGCTGCAACACTGTAACATCAGTCAAGAGTTTCCTTGTCTGGTCTCTGTTACCAAAATAGGTGGTGGCCCATGTCGCGCGGCAAGTGGTAAGGGTTGGGGTAGTTTCCACCGTCCAGGTTCGCCAAAGCACGTACCAACTGCAGGTTGAAATTTCTGCTGTCCCTGGTCAGGCTCTGTTCTTCCTCCAGTGCCGTTGCATCAATTCGCTCAGCTTGAAATGGTCCGGAGGACGACAACAGCAAGTCAAGCTGCGAAGGAGTTATGTACAAGTGGTGGGTGTGGTCTGCCGATGGATTTAAAAACGCCAACAGGTCAAGTCATGGGTGGCAGCCTCTTGCGGTCGTCGGGGCCGAGCGGCCTGGCGGGCGGGCTTGATGCTTACTCGTTAATGACCTCCTGGTAGACGGGCGGATGAAAGCTGTGTAGAGTGTGAGGGCGCGGCGCAAGCTCAAGACTGTCTCGCTGGAATGACTGTGGTGGTGGCAGGGGAGTAGCGGCGGCAGCGGCGGCAATGGTAGTGACGATGTTGTTGAAGGGCGACGTGTCTGGTTGGGAGTCGCGCGAGGCTGTCGTCACTTTTCGCCTGCGAATAATTGGGAAGAAATCGGCGTTGGAGTCTGGTTTAACAGTCGCTCGTGGTGGCAGTCCGTGGTGCGGTCAGTCCGTCGTGGTGCGGTCAATCCGTCGTGGTGCGGTCAATCCGTCGTGCGCCTTTGCATGGACGAAAAAAAGTGCCTAAGTGGGTTGAAGAGGCCCACGCAACGCGGTCAGACGTCACCCACGCGGCCAAGACTCTCGACACAGGTATATCAATTATCAAGTATCAAATATCAATTCGAACTGAACTGAACGACAGGCCTTGCCGACGCTCAAAAGAGAGCGAAATCGGAACGGGCCGAGTGAGGAAATGAGCAAATGTGGTGGTTTGTGTCGCAGTCAATGTTCTGTTGGGCGCCAGCAAGTGAGCTTTGAATACCACCGCGTACCAGGCATGAAGCACGAAGATGCAGGTAGTTAATTTACTGGTAAGCGTGTAACTACGTTATGGAAGAGGTCCCTATCAGGTATACACATGAGTCAATATACATATCTGCCATCAAGAGGCACCTGGAGGCTCAACGAGACGCTCTCGAAAACTCTGGTCTAGACTGGGTAGGTAGTTCCTTCCAGACTTGGTTTCTTCCAATCCCGGACGGACAAGAACCCACATGGCTGAGATGCTCCTTCCTGCGCAAGGGCAGTGTCGTTTGGCAGTATGCAGTATTTTATTTTAATTTGCCTGAACGTAATGGGCTGAAATAGCGCTCTCTCTTGACGACCATCCCGCATTCCCTCAACCTAACCAGACCCACGATCCAACGCATCCGCAATATCGACCACGGCGTTGGATGTGATGCAAACGCCCAGCCGCTGCTCGTGCCGCCATCAATGCTCAACCCCTGGAACTCGCTGGACCTTGTCCTGAATGGCGTGGCTTGGTGGCGATACGGATCTTAGTTGCCTGGCGTCACACCAATCGAAAGACCAGGGGCGCAGGAACCCATTACTCCTCCATTCGCATCCCGCATGGTCACGGAAGCCACCCCGCCCTGCCCCTGCACATCTCGTCGTCTCTACGGCCTACCTACCCACGCACGCCAGATAGTCTTGGCGACTTTCAATCTGTGGGGCCGATGAGTCTACGGTCAGGAACGGATTTCTCAAAGCTTTCTAGCTCTCTTTTCCTTCCAGTCTTTCTCTTCTGTTTGGAACCCGGCTTGTCTGCCAATTATCCATCCACGCCCAGTCCGGCTGTTTTCACAGAGTGGGCATCACAAGACGCCGCCAGGCATTGACTACACGGGTCGCAGCCAGCTAGAAGGTACATGCATACATTGTATGCTCGGCTTCGATGGAGCCGTGGCTTGTGGGATTGTCGCATCATCATTCAACTCAACATCAGCGCCCAACGCCGGCGTTATGATCCTAAGGGTCTTGGAGGACCGCGATTTACGCTTTCTTTCTGTCATTTCAGGGCAATTGCAACACAGGCACGCCACATTCCGCCTTCGCTTTTCTCGGCCTGCAGCCCATTTCCTCAAGAAACCAGATCAAGCAAGTCCGCCTCGTCAGCCATTGAACCATTGCGTCGCTATCTTGATCGGTGCATTCCTAATGCAATCACCGAATACTAAAATTGCAAACAATGAGTCTAGCAAGCGGCCAGAAACTCTTCGTTACGACGTGTCGCCAATCACCACCACACAGCGCCGCCACGTTCACGAGCGAATTCTTTCGTACCGAGTTGCGACTGTCAAAACATAAAAATTCCCCAAGCAACACTCCTCGTCCACCAGATTTTGCAAAACAGTAATAGTAATAAGGGTAACTGCATGCTTTGCTTGAGACGCAGCCCACCCCCACCCACCCAGCGTAATTGGGCACAGCTGTGGCTCCGATCAAGAACACGCAAAATCAGAGAGGAGCAAAACCCGACCGGAGATATTAATCTCGGGTTTGTTCACACCGACGAACTGTGGGATACAGTTTGCCTCGTCTGCACCAAGACTTGGCGGCAAGGGGGCAAGCGGCCCCTCGCAGCCACTCACAGCCTCTTCATGCAGGAACTCGCTGGCGTTGGCACTATTTACGAAGTGTAGCCTAATTCGGCTCCAGCAATCTGTAGTACGTGCTCACCAAAAGATAAAACAGGGGCGGGCGCCACCTGCGGGTGGTCCGGTCCTCTTGTCTAGGGTTTCAGATGGTACCTGAGATTGTCCCTGGGTAGAGCTATCTGCCCAACGCCGTGATCAATTCATAGGCGGGGCCGTCTGAACTGATGGTGCTAATCAGTGGCGTTGCGCGTGTGATGTCAGGAGGTCGGTCTTGCTGGAGCAATTGCCATCAACCACTCCATTCTGCCGTTCGGGAATAGAATCTCAGCGATACGGTACCACATTTCCCTGTCTACGATATGAGCATGTCTGATGCATTGCGGAAAATGCTCAGGTGCATATCCGCATATCCGACCTCCATATTACGCGCTGTCTCATGTTTAGGCCACACTGGCGCCGGACGGCTGAGCAGAACATGCATCCAGAAGAAGCAGGAGGCAGCATGCTAGTCAAGACTCACGTGCGGTGTTCAGGGATTTTTCTTTCTCTTTCAATAGTTGTTTAGCAAAACCAAGTGACCCTCTCATGGGAAGCAGCGCAGCACGTCATGCAAAAATCCTTGAACGGCAATGTGCCGCTTCGCCACTCAATAGGTGTCTCAAAGTGCAATTGTGTCACATCATGTCTGAGGACCAAACAGGCCACAAAAACAGCTTGTGCTATGGCGTACGCTGCCTGTGTCTCGAGGAGACCAGTGGTCGGATTGATGAGCTTCTCGCGCATCCCATGTCTCTACCGTGGGCGAGATCAGCGCATGTGAAATGCCGCTTTTATAGTCCGGGATTCGTGTACTACTATGCCACGCCAAGCCGTGCCGTGCCAATGTCATTGCTCTCCGTCCTAGAGCTTAGGATGCGCAATATACATATGTAAAAGACCTGCAGAGGCCCGCCTTGCATACATCATGGGGGGGGGGGATGCTGTCCATAGTACCACGTTCTATCATGTTCCATGCTGCTTCCGGACGCGTGCAGACCTGTTGTATCGATTGTTTGTGTATGTATGAGCCTGCGCAGGCGAAAAGGGATATATGAAATGGCAGCGGCAGATCATGTCATTTATTTCTCTGAGATAACCTTTTTCCGATCAAGAGAAGACTCATGTCCCGACAAGGATACAAAACAAGTTCGCGCCGAAAAGGGCCGTCAAACCGACATGGCATGGCCGGATTTATACACACGTGTATGGTACATGTGAGTTGGGGCAGTAAGGGGGACCAAAAAAAAAGGGGGGGGGGGGGGGGGGGGGGGCGCCGGCTGCGTAAAATCCCCCTGACCGAGATACATTTTCTTGACACCTCCAACGGGTTGTGCAAGCCATGTGAAGCAGCGAGGCGGCACGGCGGCAAAGGCGATTCCGAAAAAAAGCGAAGTACTTTCAGCATTATGACCGGGGGAAATGTAAGGGAAGGAGCGGGAAATAATGCATGTTTTGGTAAAAAGAATGTAGTTTAGGGAGAAGAATCAAGCAGGACCGTGTAAGTGGAAGATATATGTATATACATTTATACATACATATATATATATATATATATATATATATATATATTGTAAACGGTTTGAAAACTGACAAAAAAGAAAGAAAAATATATGTACGTCTTGTGCTAAAAGCTACTGGACCAAAAGCAGAGCAATACATCGCGCGCTTGGAAAAACGCAGAAACAAACAAAAACATATGCATACTACATCCTACGTATGACACACGAAATAGAGTCCCCCGCCCCCAATTATTCCAGCCTCGTACCCAGTTGGCCTGTCGATATAAATCCCTTGTTCCCCATGCTGCCTCTCCACGCGATGCCCAAGGCCCCGAATACGATCTTGCCGTCTTCTCCCACGGACGGTCGGGGAGGGGTAGAATCGGCAGCATCCTTGTCGGCGGCATGTGAATGCGAGTCTTTGTTTATGCTGAGCACGAAACAGACCTGCTCCACCTCTCCCGGATGCAGGATGGGTTTCTGGGTCCCTGTTCCTGCTCCTTCGCCTGCTCCTCCTGCTCCCTCCCGTGTCTCCCAGTTGCAGTCCTGGCAGGAAAACCCGTCCAGGACCTCCATGTCCACCCTATCGAGCTGCATAGTGTCGTCGCTCGAGTTCTCCAGCTGCGCTTCCAGAACCCATTTCCTACTGCTGCCGCTGCCGCTGCCGTCCGCGGTGCTCGTCGGACTAGGTAGAACCCCAACCTTGGTCCGCACAATCAACCCAGCCTTGCAAATAAACTGGTAGAGCTTGCGAAACGTTCTCGTCCGACCGCTCGTCTCCGTCGCCTCGTAGTAACTCACCGTCACAGCGAGCACGTGATTCCCTTCCTCTTTGAGATCAAAGTTGACGAGCCGCTGCAGTGTTTCTCCGGGAGCCAGGTCCACGCCCTCGTCGTGGGAAGGTCCCAGGGAGATTTTGTGCGGCGCGCCTCCCGGGCCGGGCGTCTTCATTTCGGCGTCGATGCGGACATGGCGGATCGATTTGGACGGGGGCGAAGGGGAAGACGAGGACGAGGACGAAGACTCGGGCAGCGCGAGGTCGTTGTTCGCGCAGAGCGTGCACGAAAACGTCTCGCCCACGTAAGCGGAGCCAAAGGACGCGGGCAGGTTGAGTATCGGGCTGACGAGGAAAGGATCTGGATTGGAGTCGTGGGGGGTTTGGTAGGCGAGACTGGCGGGGAGCGAGGACGACGCTGTTGCTGTGAAGGCTGGTTTGGAGGGCGCGGGGGTCGGGTATTGTGGCACGAGGGATGGTCGAGATAATCTTTTTTATGAGACGGGCGAAAAAATCGTACAATGATTCAGTCAGTTGGGTCAGACTTGATTGAGAGGAAAAGCCGTGTCCTGTGGGTGAGGGAAGGCGAGGATAGGTGAGCTTCTTTACCGGAGGACTTTGACAGACACGGAATGCGGTTCCTTTATGGGATCGTGCGAAGGGTATCTTTGGTGACTCATTGTTGTGGTGCAAAACGTTGAGAGTGTATTTGAGGGCTACTCTTTTTTTATTTTTTATAAAAGATCCTAGGTGCCTGCTCTAGGTTCGGAACCTCGCGATGTAGAAGAAAGACATCCACAAATGCAGATTGCAACACAGGTCACCGTATCGTGTGGAAGCGGGTTTACACCTGGGAAGTGGTACGAAACTTGAAGCTTCTTTTCTTATCGATAAGCAAACCCCATGCGCAGGAACGTCATACCTTGCCCATGTTATATCTGTGTATGTATGTGCGTGTGAGTGGGCCTTTGATCATGCATCGATTCACGCTACCAAGGACAGTCTACTACAAAAGGGCCTCTTGAGAAAATGAGCCAGGAAGGATTCATGCCAAGAAGTGGTGGCAGGCTTGATCAAACTCGACTGTTTCCTTTTGCTTTTTTTTTTGCTTTTCCATTTTCCTTCTTTTTTCTTTGGGCGTCGCAAACCATATTTCCTATGGCCCCTTGTGGGATCCAGATTTCTACTGAAATGTAGTCAACACTTCCAGCGTTCGTTTAAAGGGAAAATCACCCACAAGTTTAAAGTGTAGACTCGGAGGGGGGTAAAGTGACAATGCTCTTCCCAAAAGTGAGCAAGTTGAGGACAAAATGCGGCTAAATAGAAATCATGGGAGCCTAGGCAGTCTTAATCAGCAATGATTTTTTTGGATTTTTTTTTTTGAATAAAAAAGGATCAAAAAGTATTTCCGTCTACGATGTTATCTTTTTTTTTTGTCTACTGTCTCCATATCAGCAGTGCTATTCACTTTATGCCACTGTACCCTTGCATCCTTGTTTGATACTAAAGCCCTGGAGGGGGAGGGACCTATATATTCTCAATGCGTTAGATTTTTTTTTGGGTCATTTACAAACAAAAGGTAATTGATTCATGTTGGTCTCATACAGCGCTATAACTACCACCAGGAGGTGATGCTGACGGTGGTGGCGGCGGCGGGGCGGCGCTGGGCGGAGGTGGAGGAGGAGGAGCTGCTTCGCTCGGAGGCGGCGGTGGCGGCGATGCAGATGTCGGGGCTGCAGCTTGGCCGGAGATGCCTGTTCCGGCCTGCCCCTGAGCCTGGGCGTAATATTGCTGGTACATGGCGACATAGCTTAGGATTTGTCAGTATGGACTGCTGGCTGTATATGTGGAAGGAGTGCGTGAGAGGCCTCCTTCGGTAACAGGGTTACATACTTGGCATATCCGCCGTAAGCGGCATAGGGATCATTCCCGCCATAATACTGGGCATATGCGGCTTGATAATCGGCAGCGTTTTGCCCGTTGCTATCCGTTCCCTGAGCGGGAGTGTGGGCAGTCGCCGCTGGTGCGCGTGGCTCGGAGCCGTAGCCACCGTAGGAAGAGTGATTGTGGTGGTGATTGCTTCGGTCATGGTGGTGTCTGTCGTGGCCCCCGCGATAACGATCGCCACCATGGTAGCCACCTCGGTCGTTGAATCGAGGCGGTCGGGCCTTGAACTCGTCGTACTGCTCTTTCACGTTGATCATCAAATCGTCGCATAGTTCCTTGGCCTTTTCGACCATGGCAGGATCAGGGCCTCTGGAAAACATCGCCGTTAGCAGATATGCACAGTCTAGCCTGTTAAAGAAAATCGCTACTTACGCGACGTGGAGATACATGTCTTCGTCGCTTTCGCAATTCGTTCCAGCCTCAAGATATCCAGATCCGCGGCCTTTGATTTGAACGCGACATCCAGTTTCTTGCTGAATATGTTTGACATAAGAACCACCATGGCCAACAATTTGAGCTCGAAGATTGAATCCTGGAATGGGCTCTAGTTCAATCGGAATTCTTTCCTCAGGCCATTTGCGCTAAGCAAGAGAATCAAACATTAGTCCTGAACGTGACGGATGCGTGCTTTTTTTGGTCTTTTTTTTTGAAGAGAAGATTCAGGCGGAGGATAGGAGTTTTATGCAAGTCTTACTCGTCCTCCATGCTCACGATCACGCTCTACACGCTCCTTCTCGGGTTCTGGCTGTTCCTGGTCTCTTCGTCGGAAGCGTCGTTCGTCGACCAACTGGGGTAGCTCCTGTTGTATGAGTTCATTGATCTTGGCGACGGCAGCGTCCAAGCCTTCCTTTGTGGTGCTGGTGATGTGAAGATACAGGGGTGGATTCTAGCTTCCGATCAGTATGTGCCAGCTGACTATACAGGGGGAAAAGACAGAGGGGGAGAGAAGGCACGGATATCACTCACAGCAGCAGTGGCCATGGCCTTGTTAGGAAGGTAACTGCCGCGCGTGGTTATATCTTCCAATCAGTCAATAAGTGTCTCATGTTTCAAAACGTTCATCTACAAGACAGCGGCAGTGCATACCAGCTCCAGTTTCTTCAATAATCTAAGATTCAAGAGAGCGTCAGTAGGAGCAAAAGACATAAAAGGAAGACAAAGAAGGCGGTTGCAGGCGGCAAGCTATCGTGCCCATGTGTAAGCATGATAAGTTCCTGGGCGGGATCAGGTGTGCCTCCAGCCGACGAAGGGGGGGGGGGGGTCGGCAACAAGATCGGTACATCTGGGAAATCAGTAGGGATGCAAGTTCATGTATGAGATATTTACCATCTTTTGTGTAGAGCCTTTGGTGAGCAAGTAGCGGTTTCGCAAGTCGTTGACCTCGATGTCTTGCATGTAGTCGCCGTCCGCGACGTACATTTCCTTGCTGATGGCGTGTGCCTTTACTTCTCCGGACAGCCCTCCGGGAGAGCCGCTGCTCCGGGTCGGTGCAGCGTCGGCATGTTGAATGGCCTTGCGGGCTTGCATGGCAGCATTAATACGAGCGGCGGCGGCGGCTGGCTTTAACGTTAGTATTCGGGCAAGCTTCGCGCGGCCGGAGTCGCAAGACAGTCGCGAAGAAAGGATTTAGCGAGCCATGAGTGCTCGGACGAGCACGAGAATTGCGAGCTTACGTACCTGCTGCTGCTGCGGCATCGACGGGGGATTTTTTCGCTTCTGGTGCTTCATCTGCGGCGACAAGAGGACTACGGTCCCTTCCCTCGGATCGACGGTTTGGTGGTGAGCGCGAGCGACGGTCGAACCTGGAAGTTCGCTTTGGCTCGGGTTCCGTCTGGTCAAACCGAGAACGCTTCGTCGTTCGCCCTTCGGAATCGTCCATAATGTCTAGTCGAGTCTATCGAAAGAAGACCAAGAAATACGTGATGGACTCGTTACGCTTGCGTGTGAATATGAGATATTTCGACGATACAAAAAAAAAGATGGGGGGAAGAAAAAGAAAAAGAAGAAAGAGATGGAGAGAAAGCCGGCCTGGTGTCGTGCGGCTTGTTGCGGATTGAAAGGCACGAGTCACTTAATTTGTGATGCGGCGCCGAGACAAGGAGAATAAAGTAAAGCAATACTGCGAGTCTACTGTAGAGATGACTTGTCGGATGGCATTGTTGTAACTCGCATAGCAGTAGCCAGATGCGAGGATGTCGACGATGCGAGCAGAAAATTAAACAAACTTGCCAGACGCCCACATTTCCATGTTCCACGTTCCAAGGTTCCATGCGGTGCCTTACCTAAGACCCCCAACCGCAACTCGCGCTGTGACTCGTCCGCTGGTCAGCCTAGCGCCACACGCACTACTCGCTGCATTCGAGGTGGGCAGCGCTCCAAGGCTCATCCATGTGCTCTGCCCCAGCTGGGGACAGTCAACGGCTGGTCTCCCAATTCCTGTTGCGATTTCGGCGCAAGCTCTGGGCAGCCCCGGGACGCGGTCACACTGTTACACTGTGCCAAGATTGCCGGCTACCAAGCCTCGATACGGACCAGTCGTGCATCCCGAACCATATGCTGTATAGAAGTTGGGACGATCAAGGCCTCGAGTTGCGAAGCGGAGCATGGAAATGAAATTGTCGAAATTCTACCGGCTGACTATGTGCCCGTAGGTCGGGATAATGTTTCCAGCCTGGAGCGATCAACTCCACGGGAGGTGTCGGGTCTCGCTAATAGTGCCAATCCAGCCTACCTCACACTGTATACCGCACTGACCCTACCAGCTGCCGATGTCTCGGAAGGGAGACTTAACTGAGTGGACTTTTTTTTTAGACCCAGCCAACTCTTTAGCCAGTCCACCAGAACCTCGGACATCAACTACTTTTCCTCTCCGCACGACCAAGGGAAGTCGCCAAGAATATATTCTGCGTACTCATCGAGCTTAAACAAAAAGACCTTCTTCCCTCCAGGCCTACGCCGAAATGGCGTCGCTCCGGTCCTGCGTCGCTCCCGCGCGATGGGCGTCCTCTGCTGCCAGAGGCTCGATAGGCTTGAGAAGCTCATCGCTCGGCGCCCTGCGTCACGATTCCTCACGCAGCTCGTCTACCTCCGCCATCGCCTACAAGGCGCTCCGAAACCGATCCGCTCCTCTGCCCGTGACTAACCAGCTGCCAGCATGGTCGGCCCAGGCCGCCGTCTCCAACATCCTCTACGAGACACCCACGCCGTCCATGTCGCCCCCGAAGCGCCATATCCTCAATTGTCTGGTCCAGAACGAGCCGGGTGTCCTTTCTCGACTTTCTGGCATTCTCGCCGCCCGTGGCTTCAACATTGACTCGCTGGTCGTGTGCAACACCGAGGTGGAGGATCTGTCCCGCATGACCATCGTCCTGACCGGCCAGGACGGCGTTGTCGAGCAGGCCCGTCGTCAGTTGGAGGATCTTGTCCCCGTCTGGGCTGTCCTGGACTACAGCAATGCCGCCCTCGTCCAGAGAGAACTTCTGCTGGCCAAGATCAACACGCTTGGTCCCGAGTACTTTGAGGAGCTGCTCGCCCACCACCGCGAGATTACGGCTGGTGAATATGCCGACGGCGAGCACGCCCCCGAAGGCGCAACAGGAGAGCAGGTGCAGTCCCTAGAAGAGACATCGGTCGATTTCCATCCCAGCAAGCTTGCTGCCAGCGAGGCCTTGCGTCACAAGCACGAGCACTTGAAAACCATTACCTACTTCACCCATCAATTTGGCGGCAAGGTCTTGGATATAAGCACTATTAGCTGCATTGTTGAAGTGTAAGTCTTTATTTTAGGGGGGGGGGGGGGGGGGGGTCTACTTTTCTTGCGTGTCTCGTCGGCGAATGTGCTAATGAATTCAATGTCAAACACAATAGTTCTGCCAAGCCCTCTCGAATCGACTCCTTCCTGAAGTTGATTGCACCCTTTGGCATCCTCGAGTCGGCTCGTACCGGTCTTATGGCCCTGCCTCGCTCGCCATTACGAGGACCCGTCGAGGAGCCTCTTCTCAAGGACGCAGAGGAGATTGTTGATGCCAGCCAGCTGCCTCCTGGCTAGGACGACAATGGAAAAGTGCACTGTGCCTTTCGCCCTTCAACGTAGTTTATTTTGCGACATTGGTGGGACAACATTTAGCGTCTTGATGGAAGTGGAAATTGTGGTGTACATTGGTTAATCTTTTTCTTCTTCTTTTTTTTTCCTATGATTTTCTGCATTCAATATATCTTTCTTTTTTCGGAAATAAAATGAAATATAAAAAAACAAAAATCAATCTTCATCCCTTGGGACCAAATTTCGATTGAAAAAAAAAGCCTACTAAACAAAATAAAATGAAATAAGTGATTACGCTGCTTGACTCTTTCTTTGTATTACGCCTGAATGCTGCTTAATGTACAACCAAAGTGGTGCTCTGTGTCCTGTGATTATTATAGCTCACTATAACCAGATTTCTCTCCTCTCTGTAATTCCACACTCTTTTTTCTTCTCTTCTTTTCAAAGTCTGCCCTTGTTGACGACGAAACCCTCCAGCGCGGCTATCAAACGAAATCATAAGTATTCTGAATTATTGCTTCAAGTCATATCGATCTGTGTGTGTGTGTGTGTTAGGGGGGAGCAAAAGGCCCAACTTACCAACCGCAGCCCACAGTCGGTTTTCCGCCTCTGGAAAGACAAGAGACCTCGGGCCGTAGAAGACCTCGTCCGACACCTCCTCCGGATGCCGAGGTAAGCAGTGCATAAACTTCCAACCTTCCCTGGCGCCAGCCCTCGTGGCCAGCTCACTCGTGATTTGATAGCCCGCAAAGGCCTTCAACCTCTTCTGCTTCTCCGTCTCCTGGCCCATGGAAATCCACGTATCCGTGACCAATATGTCTGCTCCACGAATGGCCTCTTCGGGAATCGTCGTCTCGGCCAACGTCCCCGGCGAGTCTACGCCCTGGGCGGCCGAAGCAATGAGCTTCTTCATATTGTGCGGAATGCCGTACCCGGTGGGGGATGCGACAGAAATGTCGACGCCCATCTTGACGCATCCAATGGCAAGATCAAAGAGCACATTGTTGGAGTCTCCCACCCAGGCCACCTTCAGACCGTTGAGACCCAGTCCAGTGCTGGATGATGACCGTGACGATGATAATGATGATGCTGGGAACGCTTCATGAATGGTGAGAAAGTCGGCAATCGTTTGTAAAGGGTGAAAGTCGTCGGACAGGGCGTTGATGACGGGCACGCTGGAGTGTTTGGCGAGGGTGGCCACGTCGGAGTGCGGCCCGACACGGGCAACCATGCAGGAGGTCATGGAGGATATGACTACCGAAGTATCATACAAGGATTCATTGACCTGGGCGAATCGAAGAATGAGAAGACAAGAAGAGTTGACTAGATATGGAGGGGGGGAGAAGAAGAAGAAGAAGAAGAAGAAAATACCCCTAATTCATTGTATCACCACCTCATTCACAAACCGGGAATTTCTTGAAGCCGAGAAGAGGGAGGGGGGGATAACACTTACGCCGAGTTGAATATCATCTTTGCCCAAAAACATGGCGTGTCCGCCCAGAATCTTGACCGCCGCCTCGGTAGACACCCTCGTCCTGGTACTCCTCTTGCTAAACATCATGGCAACAGTCTGGCCGGACAGGGACGTGCTCAGCCGAGCGGGCGTCTGACCAGCCTTGACGCTCTGCTTGCGCGCAGCAGCATTTCGAACAAGAGAGGTGAATTCCGAGGGAGTGAGGTCGCCTATGGTCATGAGATGTCGGGGCGTTGACGTGGTGGATTGCGAGTAGGCTCTTTTTTGGAGGCCCTTGATGGCCAGGCGGGTTGTGTGTAGTGAGGGTTTCATGATGGTGAGTTTTGAATCTGTTTAAATCCTTTTGTTTTTTTTTTTAATTTTTTGTTCTTATGGGGACGGGATTCTCTCTTCTTTTTTTCTCTTTTTTTTTGGGTATTAGCGGCGGCGGCGGTGTTGAAGCAGTCGAGTCACTGGTCGTTTCGATTAGGCCAAGCTTGTCCGTTAACGGAGCTTGCTTTGCTTTTGCTTCTGCTCCTCCTTCTGCTTTTTCAAGCTGCTTGCTCATTTCAATTGGCGCGTGACGTGACGGGACGTGACGGGACGGCGACAATGGGCGGCGGTGACAGGGACCCACTTTTCATCTGACCAGAGAAGCTGGGGAAAAAAAAAAGAAAACGAGATAGTCATGTTGGAAATTGTTCATTTGCTTCTTGATCGCATCAGCTGCATGAACGGAGAATTGAGCAATTGGGATCGACGCCACTGGCCTGGCTTAGAAGCATTACCGCCTTCAGCACAGCGGACCAGGATCTGCACTCGTCCTCCCGCGCCGTTGCCTGCCAGACACATCCATCGTTGATGCGCATCAGAATGGCATGGTAGGCGGCGCTATGTGGCGAGATTGTGTGTACATATAACTCCGGAATGAAGACCTACAATAGACACACTGTATCATGGTTTTGGTCACACTACACAATGACGACAGACGGAGGAATACTCAACGTGTAGGTCGCGGGTTTTTCATCTTTTACACAAAGTGTTTGCGGCGACTTCGTACCAAACAGTGCCAACTACGGCAGTCACAGCGACTTGTTGAAACGAAAAATGAAGCCACATCAAGGCACCAAAAAGTATACCCAAGAAAAAAAACATACAACACCGGGTATTCGCTGGTCGTCACCGACCCAACTACTAATCCAGCGCTCGCCAGCTTATCGTAGGAGAGCGGACGGGATCCTGAGGTGTCTGGCGGCTATGGTCGTATGTGACAGCGGCAAGAGATAAATTACAATATGAAGATGCTCTTCAGAGATCTTGAGAGACACCTCCGTTGTTGAGGAGGATGACAGCTGCATTTGTCCGGTCGTATGCTGTGCGCTAATCTGGTATACCGCCGCACGGCACATCTTTTCAATACTATCCCGAAAGGACGAGAGGGAGAAAAAAAGATGTCCTACATACATGTATACTCGTAAGTGACTAATAACGCCGAATAACTTCAGAATATGCGAGACTGGAACCGAATTTGAGCAGTACAGGGTATGTATGAATAAAATGACGACTATCGCGTCTGCAAATCCCACACAACGGGGACTATTGTAACAAGTCCGAAGAGAGTATACATATGGATGTACATGCATATCCCGTAAATCAGGACGCCGTTAGGCACGTCTGCACATACATACAATGGGTGTATGCCACGCTTAGACTTTTTGAACACTCGAGCCTCTTTCCTCCCATTCTCCACGAAGATGGGCGGCTTGAATCAATGCATTATTCGGCAGCGGCGACACCTGCCACGGCCTACCGTAGATTGGATTGCGACTCTCTTGGAAGGGTCTCCAAGGACTCTGGCCTTTTCCACGTTGGAGTCTTGACCTTTTCGGCGCGACGCTGGCATGCTTTCCGAGGCCTCAACTCTAACGAATCGCGGAAGACAAGCGCACCAATCTTCAAGTCGGATCCGAGCCCGGCGGCACCGCAATTGCTGATCAGCCTAGCCTGGAGAACAGCCCAGCCACGCGAGGACAGGAGCTAGAATCACCAACAAGCATCTGCCGAAGAGTTGGGACCTTAACAAAAAGGGGCGCTATATAACAGCTCTTATTGTAGGCCCAGATATAGGCCGTCGAGGAAGGTTCATGCTTGCGCCAAGGCTCGGGATGGACATGTCCCATACTCTCATCGAACCTCTGGTTCTCCACACCTGAAGTGGCGCCATTTTGCTCTCGAATTTCTAAGGAGCATCTGAGACGTAGACCAGACGCAACGTGTACGAGACGGTTGTTGATGTTGGAAACGAGATGTCTGGCCTGGGCGTTGTCGACTTTATCTGAAACAGACAGGAGAGGAATAGCTCATGGATCCATGTGCTCGATGCAGCCAACGCTAACTGTATATGGAGCATCGCCTATAGGGCGAGCCAATCAACGCGCTGAGAATACCTAGCGGCGTGGGTCTTATCTGGCACCTACTCTGGCACCTAATCTGGTACCTCGCCTTGGTTGCCGTCATGCATCAGACAAAAGCCGCTCACTCACCCAGCTAGCTTCAGCTTTCCCTACGCTGGCATCATCTTCTTTCACCCTGCTTCGACCACGCCTTCTAGCACGCTTGTTCCAACAGAAGCCCTCTTCAGACTCGTACAGCTGCGATTAGCCGCGGGGCTTGTTTGGATCAATCTCGATAACTACTTTCTCCCCAACCTTTTCCAGACTCCCAGTTCGCGTCTCTTATCGCATGCAATACCCCCTTGGAACCGGAACGTTGGGCTGAACCGCACTAACACCATGCCTGGCGACGCTGACGAAAGATCGCCGCTTCTCGCGGCGGCTGTTTCGGGAGACAACCACGATATTGATACCGAAGAACCAAATGGGCTCACTGAATCGACTCCATTACTCTCGAATCGAGGAGATGCTGCCGAGGGTGACTCATCCTCCCAACATGTCAATGATCGTTCGCCCGCACAACAGAACAAGGATGCGACCCAGTCGAAGCAAAAGCGGCGCTGGCCGTCCCTCATTGCCATGATCATCCTGGGCACACTAGTCGTTGTCGTCATGGTCCTTGGCTTTGTCGTGCCCCCAGCTCTCCAGCAATATGTCGAAGCTGCCGCCGTTCTAGAACCAACAGACCTGTCTGTTGAGTCCCTGACAGCGGACGGTGTCCGAGCCCGCGTCAAGGGAACATTCAAGCTCGACGCCTCAAGAGTCAAGGATAACAATGCCCGTAGGATCGGAAGAATTGCAACGGGAATCATGAGACAACTCGGCACCGAGGAGACCAAGCTTCGACTTCACCTGCCTCACTACGATAATGCACTCGTGGGCAGTGCCATGATTCCGCCCATCACCCTCCGTCTTGTTGATGGGCAGGTGACTGACTTGGATTTCGTCGCCGATTTTGTTCCGGGCGACACGGAAACAGCACGCAAAGTGGTCAATCAATGGCTTCAGGGAAATCTTGAGCAGCTCAAGGTCACGGGAGCGACGGCCCTCAGTCTCAAGTCCGGCATTCTTCCTTTGGGAACGCATGATGTTTCGGAATCCATGGTATTTGAAGGTCAATCTCTCTACCGTGCCTTTGCTGCCGTGTATTTCGGACAGAAGACTATCAAATAGAGTGTAGAGCGATCAAGGTCGACCGAAGAAAATAGTTTTTCTTCCTGTTCTCTTTCTCCTGTTGTCCTTTTCCTGTTTTCCTTCTCCTGCTTTCCCTCTTCCTGTATCACCCTCTTCCTCCCGGCTTCACTTCGTCTTGTTTTTTTTTTCCCGGCACATAAAGCAATTTGGCTAACGCTTCCCGCAGCCAATGAGCTTCCCGTCATGCCTGAATATACCGTTGAGAATCTCGTTTTCCGTGATGTGCCCTTTGGTGACGGTGGCCAAATGGGCATTGGCGCCAATGTCTCCATCACTACCTACAACGAATTTCCGATCGGGTTGACCGTCCCGCCTCTCGGATTCGAAGTCCTCGTGCCGAATTGTGATTCGTCTCAGCCGAGTATCAAGGTTGCTTCGGCGTTTTCGAATGCTATCAATGTTCACCCCAAGTCAAACGTGACTGTAGAAGCGCAAGGAACCATTCGTGAGCTGCCAACGTCCCTTGTAAAAGCGTGTCCGTCGAGTAAATTATCGCCACTCGATCACTTCATGAAGCGCTACCTCAATGGGGAAGATGCCGAGGTGTTTGTCCGTGGCAGAGCACCAAAGACGAGTGATTTGCCGGGGTGGATTGGCGACCTTCTAGAAAGTGTTACCGTCCCCATTCAATTTTCCGGCCAGTCGCTGGACAACTTCTTACGCAACTTTACCCTCGAAGGTGTGGATTTCAAGCTGCCGAGTCCCTTTGCAGACCCAAGTGACCCCAAGGGCAAGCCTCGGGTCTCCGGGACCATCCGTATCCTGGCGGCCATTCCTGCCGATTTGAATATCGACATTTCAGTCAACAGTCTCCGCGCCAATGGAGATTTGTTTTACCGGAGCAAGAAATTTGGAGAGCTGAATGTGAAGAAATGGCAGAAGGCGACATCGACCATCATCAGGCAATCTGATGACGAGGATCTTTTGAGCGTCACATCACGAATCGACAACGCCCCAATCGATATTCTCGACGGCGACACCTTTTCTAACATTATGCAGGAATTATTATTTGGCGACGATGACATTATCCTCGACGTCAAGTCTAACGTGGACGTCAAAGTTGCAACTGTTCTTGGGGATTTGGTTATCAGACAGGTTCACGCCGCGGGCAAAGTCCCGGTCAAACGTCCGTCTTCTTTGTGGTAGCGTCTCTCACCTTACCGGCACGAAATTGAATTTTCAAGCACATGATTGGGAAGCGTGATTTATCTTTTCCCCTCTTCTGTTTCCGTGTCGCTCACTAGCAAGTACAAGTATGATGAGCTCTGGTGTCCCCCACCCCCCTTGGCTAACACGTTTGCAGACGTGCCCAGGGATACGGTCGCAGGCTTAGACCCTCAAGTTGGAGAGTTGAGAATCGTCAATACCTCTAGTACTGGCGTTCACATTCGAGCAATGGTGAACATGACCAACACCACGCCGTATACGGCCTCAATCCCCTTCATCAATATCCACATCCTGAAAGACACGTACTTGATCGGCGAAGCCATCACGCGGAACCTGCATTTTACACACGGGCCGAATCATAACATGATGATTGAGGCAACATGGGACCCGTCTTCATTCGGCGGACCAAAAGCTCACCAAGTCGCCCGCCGTCTGCTGTCCGAGTACTTGTCCGGCAAGAACACAACCTTGACACTCAGGGCGCATCGAGGCTCGATTCCACCCCTGCCAGTGCTTGGCCAAGCGCTCTCCAAAATAAACATGACCGTCTCGACGCCACGGCTGAGACTTCCCGACGAGGATGGCGACGGCGACGGCGACGGCGGTGACGACGACAACGACAGAGATGGCAGACGCGGCTTAATCCACGACGCAACATTTCACATCCTCTCCTCTACCGCTTCCTTCACGCTTGCCTCGCCCATGAGCCACGACACCGTCCACGTGGAATACATCAACGCCACGGCCTTTTACAACCACACCGAGCCAGTGGGCCAAATCACCCACGACAAACCCATCGCCGTCCCGCCGGGATTGTCGCAGACCCCACGCCTCCCCGTGCAGTGGTCCGCCAGCCATGTCGGCCTTGATAAATTGAGAGACGCGCTGGGGGGTACCCTGAAGCTAGATGCCGTGGCCGAGGTCATTGTGCGGGTGGGCTCTTGGACTGAGAGAGTACAGTATTCGGGGAAAGGGATTAGGGCAAAGGTTTCTCTTTGACTCTTCGCTCTTACAAACACACACACACACACACACACACACACACACACACACAACTATATATATACATATTTTCTATATTCCTCTTCACAGCTCTATATTTCTGTAATCTGCGCATTCATTGTCTCTGATGGGGGCAAAGGCTTCGCTTTGACTCTGTCGCTCTCTTACAGACACAAATAACTATATATATACATATTTTCTATATTCCTCTTCACATCTCTATATTTCTCAATCTGCGCATTCATTGTATCTTCTCTAATTCTTGCATGATTACGTCTTTTTAGTCGGGGTGTTTTTCTTTTGCTATTTTGTTTTCAAATTTTGCTGGTCTCGAGCTTACATGGCTTGACCTGCGCGATATACACGATAAGCAAGCAATATATGCATTACTTCCGGTCCCGGGTTGATTGTGAAATGGTTCAGTGTGGCCTTTTATGTGCCATGTGGATGTTTGTGCTAGCAATGTTATGCTAGTAGATTATACTAGTAGATCATACTAGTAGATTATGCTAGTAATGTCTGTACGCTACGTAACATGTTTGGCGCTCCACGGGATTTGTACACTATCTCGCCACTCTACGTCCCAGGAAAGCGGCACGACCGACGGGTGATACTTGTGATTTCGCCCTGTCCTTGTGCTTCCAGGTCACGGTGAGGGAGTTCGAGGAAATACTGCTTTAGGAGGCGGAAATCATGATGGATTGAAAAGCACGAAAACAAAGGGTATCAGCACGTTTATTTTACTACATTCCTTTTCCCGCTCTTAGGTCTGTACTCCCCCCCCCTTTTTTTTTTTAAAAAAAAAAAAAAAATCGGCAAAAAAAGACCAAAAAAAAAGCAAGTCATGATACAACAAGTCATGATACAACAAGTCGCAGGATATAGCACATATTTAACCAAGTCGCACGCCAGCTTCTCTCCTCTTCTTGAGCTGCTGGGCCGTGGCAGCATTCATACCTCCATTCGCACTGGCGTCAAACAAACTCTGGGCCTCGCGACGCTTCTCGTCATCGATCCTCTTGAGACGTTTTTCCGTCTTGCCCTTGCCGCTGCCCTTGCCGTGGAACTGGTGGCTGAGGTGCTTGAAGGCTTCCTTCTGGTCGAGCGAGCGGCCGTGCTCGTCGCTGTACTTGAGCTGGACGTTTGGTTTGTAGTTTGCGGAAAAGAGCTCGGCCATGCGGAGAGATTGTTGCTGGTCGCGACGCTGATTCTGCTGGCGGGCGTAGTCTTCGCGTTCGCGAACCGTCATGCGATCGAGGCGACCGTTGGCGCGGTCCCGCTCGCGCTGCTGCCGCGTCTGTTCGTCGAGTTCGTCTTCGAGCAGGCGTTTGCGCGTGAGAAATTCTTCGCGGTTGCGGAAGCTTTCAAACTCATTTCCCTGCGAGGCTTCGAGGAGGCCGCGCTCGCGGAGAAGACTTAGTGCGGCGCCCATGCCTTGGCTGATTGTCTTTTCTTCCTCGACGCCTGTGTCGGCGAGGTTTTCTAGATGCGACGGGGTGGAGTCCTCTTGTTTTATGTGCCTGCTGTCGGGATTGGAGTTGGAGTTGTAGCCGTAGTCGTCGTCACCGCCGTCGCCGTTCTCCATAGGATGATCTTCTGTGGGAGGGGGACTCCTTGTTTGTGTTCGAGTTCTTTTGTGTTTTCTTTCTTCCTCGTCATCGCGCTTGCTTAGGTTGGAGACGAACTCTGAGATCTCGCCAATGACGAGTCCGCTGTGATCTTGTTCGACTTGCCCATCGTTTTCTTCCTCTTGCTTCAGCTGTTTTGCCAAATCTAGCGCGTTGACCTTTTTCCTCTTCTTCAGTGCGATTTTCCGTTGCAGCGACAGAGATGCTTGTAAATCGTCGTCGTCGACAAATGTGTCGGATTCTATTTTACGCTTCTTGCTGGTCGTCTCTTTGCTATCGACGTCCATGGCGCTGCTGTTTTCCGCTGGCGCCGGCTCAAGGGGAAAAATATCGTCATCGTCGTATTGCTTTTGTCTTGTGCCCTTGGACTTTTTCTTTTTGGGCTTCTTTATTTTAATTTGTGATGGTGCCAGATAATCTGACGACACCGGAGCATCTCCTGTTCATTTGCAAGTTAGTACCAAGTCCTTTTCCCCAGCTTCCCGTTTCATTCTTTCTTTCTGTTCCTTTTCTTTCGGCGAGGGGCTGTAAGGGGGATTTCTTTTCAAATTATACAGCAAACGCATACCAATTATATCATCGAGGTTTAAACTCGCGTTGTTTGCCTTTTGTGCCGGCTCGCCCAGAATGTCGGCCAGCTCTGCAATAGTACCGCTACCATCGAGAGTAAACTTTTTGCCCTTCTTCCCGTATATTTCCTCGTCATACTGCGCAAGGATCCCCCCTTGTTCTTCTCCATCGTAATCGTTCGGATTGTAGCCCTGTAGTTTCTTCTTTAGCTCGAGCCTCTGACTCAATTTTTCGCCTTCTCTCATGTCCAAGTTCTCCAGCTCATCGCCCTCGTCCTCGTTCTCGTCAATGGTTGTGTCCTTGAGCGTGAGCACCTGATCTTGCCCATCGAGAAACTGTGATGTGTCGTGGGCGACTTTGATGCCAGCTAGATCTTTGGAGGTATATTGAACGGCAGCAGCGGCTGCCGCTTCTGCCGCGGCCAATTCCTCTTCGAGCTTTCGAAGTTTGTCAATCTTCTTTTGTCGCTTCTTCTGACCGAGGAGCCATGACTTGGCATCCACATCGCCGCCCTTGTCCTCGGCATCAGCAAGAGTCTTGCCGTCTAGGACTGCGAATCTCTGCGCTTCGTCTCGAGCTTTCCTGATTGCGGCCGCGCGCTCGTCTCGCTTCTTTTTGGCGGCTTCGGCGTCCTGGTGCTTCTTGTAGTTTTCGTAGGACTCTGCTTGCCGACTTTCCAGGGTGCTCCCTGCTTCCTCGCCATCAGATCTTGAAGACTTGTCGGGTTGTGCTGTGAGATTTGCGCCAGGGACGGGAAGAGGCTTCATGCCCAGAGACACCCTGATCCGGTTCGTCTCTTCTATCGTAGCGGCATCCATCTTGAAGGCTGACCAGGGCTATGTGAGGAAGGGCAGGTGGACAGTTGTTATGTGGCAGAGACGGAATGGCAACTATTTTGCGACCAATACAGCGCATCTGATACAGTCTGGGGACCGTCCACTGCAAACTACAAACAAGGAAATTTTGAAGTCGGCAGTTGAGGCAGCTCAAGGCAATCATGAATGCGGCTTTCAGCCCATTTCAACTACGCCATCCACCCAGCTCCATGTCACACAAGAGTGCTTTTGGCGACCCACCCAGAAGCACGTGACTCGACCCACCGTGAAAATTCCCGCCCATTTAATATCAGTAGCTCGTGATTCACTTTTTCACCTTCCTTTTCTTCTTCTTCACATCACGGATCTGTGCCCAGCGGTCCCTTGCTTCTACGGAAGTCCAAGGTCGACTGCTGTGCAGCTCGATAACTCCATGGAGCCATCAACTTGTTATGGTGTCAATCATCCTATCGACAGGTCCAATAACGACTTGACATTTGAGCCTTCGGGATCATGTTGAAAGGCACTATATTCCACCCCTCTTTTCCGAGACCGTCGGTCCGTGAGGTTGAGGTAAACCATTCTGCCTATATTCCTAGTTTATTTCAGATGCTTTGATAGAAGGGGAAGGGACGTTTGGGCGGATTGTCGTTGATCGTGCGGGTACATGGACGAATGACTTGCGTTTCAGCGTGCACTCATTTAGACGACGAAGGTAGAAAGATGTTGGATACCATGGCGCCTTTCCAGTTGGTTACGACTGCTGCTCGTCGATTAAACGCCCGATGACTTGTAGAGTTCTGTCCAGCGACGTCGCAGCATTCGGAACGAAGGATTATGGGCGACCAGAATTTGACGCGCTGAAAACTTGGTCAAAGTGACCACGCTGCAAGAGAGGAGGAACTAAAGCGAGCCTTGTCGGCTGAGCGAATTACAATCGGCATGATTTTTACTCTGTCGTATCACATGGTGGATGGACAGTCTGATGCCGCGCGTGCTCGCGCGAATCAAAGCACGAATGTGGAAAGTTCCTTGCTACATGTGCTCCTGTATCGCAACGTACATGGAAACTGTACACACTTGTTGAAATATGAGTCGGAATCTCGGTTGAAATCTGATGACAATAGCAGTCCAGAACATGTATGTGTATTGGCGGCGTCAGTCACTCCTTCGCACACGCTGTCGAGCTCTGTACCACGAAATATTTGCCTGCCTTCCTGGAAGCTGTGCCCAAGACATTCCACTTCTCATCAGCCTCATGGATTTTCTTCTGTATCCTCCTCGGTCGTTTGTAATGTCCCACCAGCTCCTCGTCCGACAAGAATGACTTCATGTCCTCAAGCGTGACTGTGTTTTCAAGCACAGCCTCTGGAGTCTCGTCTCGAATCGCGCGCAGGGGCTCGACGCCTGCGGTATTGACGCGCTGCACTGCGCGTACGAAATGCAATTGCGACTGGAGAGTCTCGATCATGGAAGCTTCATCGGCTGGGGACTGTGGCAATGGGAGGGCGGCAAGGCGAAGAAGGTGATGGAGCTGTTTCGCAGTGATGGTCTCGGATGATGAGGCTGTCTCGTCTGCTGGCGAGGATGGCTCCCGAAGTGACTGGATAGACCACGTCGGCTTGGAGAGGATGTCGTCGGCTGACGGGCTTGTCCTGGTCGACGACAGGTGTGCGGTCTGGGGCGGAAGAGGCTGACGGGTGGTGCGGCGGAGCGCAAGACAACAGGCTCTGCAGACCAACATGTTTCTGATGGCCTGCCGGGCGTAGGAGTAGTATTCAGGTGTGTTGACGAGTATATTGCAACAACCGCTGCGACGATGGCAGCAGTGAGGAGACTGGATGGACGAGGTGCTGATGCTGGGTTGTGAACGAGGTGTGCCACGGTCTAGTCTTGATGTGTATTGCTGATGGCCACCCCGACTCGCCCAGTCGGGAGCTGCATCATGTCTGGTGTCTGGGCTGCAGGGCCTGCAGTGATGGCTCCAGCCCCACAGCGCCGCCACCCACGCCGCTGAGCCACGAGCGAGCGAGCGGCGACTGCACCACTGAGGCGTCATGGCTGGGCTGGGCTGGACCAGCCAGGCCAAACTCCAGACACCAGACATGGCTACTTCACCATCTCTCACGACCGACGCTGCTGCTTCTCCTCCCCATCCTCGGCCAATCCCCCGGCGCACTTGAATTCGACCCTGTGCCACCATCGACAGCGTCTCTTTCCAGCACTCTCATCAAACTCACACCACATCTCTCTCGTCATGTCTCAAGATCCTCGTGCGCTGCTGCAGAAGGTCACTCCTTGCCCCGCCCCCGCTGCCTTCCCTACCCCCCCCGATCATGTGTGATGCACAAACTCTTTCCGACTGACACCAGTCCTGCTTTTTCGACCATGTAGGCAGAGAAGACGCTTGCCAGCGCCGGCGGCGGCTTCAGCTTCTTTGGCGGTCGTGAAGACAAGTACCAGAGCGCTGCCGATCTATTTACGCAGGCTGCCAATGCCTTCAAGATGCAGAATCAGAGTATGCGAATTCAGATGTGCCTCGACCTAGATCAACACCCAGACCAACACCAGGACCAGCATCAAGACCAACACCTCAACACCGAAGCAAATTCACTTACTGACCCGCGCGCTTTCCTCCGAAATAGGTCTCGAAGCAGGCAAAGCCTTTGAGCAGGCTGCCGAGGTACAAACGAGTAAACTCAACGAGCCCGATGACGCCGCCAACTCTCTCGTCGACGCTTTCAAGGCCTACCGCAAGGATGCCCCCAACGATGCCGTCCGGTGCCTCAAGGTAGCTGTCGACCGGTACTGCGTCAAGGGCAATTTCCGAAGGGCGGCCTCACACAACGAGACCATGGCGGAAGTGTACGAGACACAACTGGGAGATGTCAAGGCGGCTTTGGAATGCTACGAGACTGCGGCCTCCTGGTACGAGGGCGATAATGCCATGGCGTAAGTTCTTGTGTCCCTTTTATTTTTCCTTCTTTTTTCCTTCTTTTTTTTGGCACAAAACTGCTTCGTGCTCACCACTCTGCGCAGACTTGCCAATAAGCTGTGGCTCAAGGTTGCCGACGCCGCCGCCATCGAGGGCGACTACTACAAAGCCATCGAAAACTTTGAAAAAGTCGCCGAGCAATCTGTCCAGAACAACCTCATGAAGTATAGCGTCAAGGACTATCTCCTCAAAGCAGGCATCTGCCACCTCGCTGCCGCAGATACCGTGTCCACGCGTCGCGCACTCGAAAAGTACATTGACCTGGACCCCAGCTTCGGCACGCAACGGGAATACATGCTCCTGTCCGATCTGTGCGACGCCGTCGAGGGACAAAGCCAAGATGCCTTTACGGACAAGCTATTCCAGTACGACCAGGTCAGCAAGCTGGACAAGTGGAAGACGACCATTCTGGTGCGGGTGAAGAATACGATAGAGGAGGCAAGCGATGATTTTGCGTAAACACGGAGGCGTGGGAGGCAGAAGGATAATGTAACATGCGGTGCGTTTGTTATTCGCGGCGTTGGCATCCATTAATGAAGAGTTTCCTCTTTGGGTTGTGTTTCATAAATTTACAACTGGATTCCCGAGTGGCCGTGTTGAGTGCGAAGAACGCGCTGGTACCTTTGAAGTAGTGGTGTAACCTCTATTATCCCCCGCCCCCCCTTCCCCTATTGACAACTCCCGGCCATGAATGTAGAATGCGACAAGGCCGAATGCTGCAGTAATGTTGAATACTGGCGATTTTTTTTCTTGGTCTCCATCTTAATCACCCTTATTCTTCTTTTTCTTTTTCTTATTTCGTCTTGTAAACTAATTAATTGCCTTTCGTATCCTTTCCGCCATTCATAATCCATACCCTGCCCGCGAAAAGAAAAGAAGAAGCAAAAAAAGAAAGAATAGACAGGATGAAAATAAATCTAAGGCAAAGAGGACAGAGTGGATTAATACCTACATCTTTCATCTACATCTTTCATCTACATCTTTCACACACTGCCTTTGACAATATCAAAAGATGGTCATGACAAAGACCGTATTACGGACCCAAGGACCAGTAAAACAATTGCAACTTTCTTCTTTTTATATTTATATTGCACGGGAAACTAACACCCCTGACTATAATTGCTGTAACTCTACCGTACATTTTTTACCGAACATTTTTTTTTCCTCGCGTGGTTAGTCTTCAATGTTGATCCCGAGTAGTAGATCCCGGGCTCGGTCTACTGTTGTGCGAGCATCATGGAGTGGCTTTGCTCATGCTAATAAGGCGCTTAATGCCAACCTGTTTTTTTGTTTCATTTTCGGTTAGCAAACATGGATTGTTCAATTCATATGTAGATGGTTGCCTCCAAATACTGCAGATCATACATACCATCCAATTGCCGCATTCTCCAGTCTTGTCTCTCTGAATCTCAACTTGCAGTCTTTGCGCCGACGCATAATCCTTGTTCTGGATGGCATCGGCCAGTTGACTGAGCTGATCGATGGTAGCAGGTTGCACCAGCTCCTCGTTATTAAGATGGTCAAACAATAAACCCAGACGCTTCTGAGTATCCTTGACCTGTGGTGCAAAAGCCGCCGGTGCCTTGGAAGCAACCCGTTGCATGTCTTGGGTCAGGACATCGACCAAATGCTGTGCATTGGCTGGGATATGTGATCGATCACCAGCAGGGTGCTTGGCCGCCATCGGTGGCGGTGGCGGTGCCGCTACTGCTGCCTTGGGCGGAAGGGGGGGTGCAGATTGAGCGCCGCCGCTCGGTGGTGGCCCCGAGGGTGGGGGGCCAGTTGGTGGAAGACTATTGTTCCCCTGGATCATCACGGGAGCGTACGGCGAAGGAGCATACTGTCCTTGAGGAGAAGCTTGCTGTGGTAGAGCTCCATAAGGAGTTGTAGCGGGAGGTGGTCTGCTCGCAAAGCCAGCTGAAGGAGGAGGAGGAGGGGGCATAGAGGCCGCTGAAGCCGGGTTGGAATGCTGAGCCGTCGGCGCCGGAGCGTATCTATTGGAAGGCGGGGGTCCTGCGGGAGGGGCGTTATATGGGGATGCCGTCCGTGGCACGACCTGAGGCATCATCGGCGATGGAGCTGCGCCTGGCTGCGGTGCAGGAGGGGCATATTGATTTGCCATGGTCGAAGAAGGCCTCGGAGGCGGTGGCATACCGGCTTGAGAAGGTGAAACTAGGGGTGATTGAACGCGGGGCGGGCCGTGGCCTTTGGGGGGAGGAGGTGCTGGTGAGCTGGTGCGTTGTCCGTAACCGCCGGCCGTAGGGGGCCCTGCCGGAGCACCCGTTGGACTTCCCGAGCTGGGGAACGGTGACCGAAGAGGGGCGACGGGGGTAGATCTTCGAGGTACAATCTTGGTAACCAGGGGCACGTCATTCCAGTTCTCCGTGGTCTTGGGCTTGCTTGGAGGAGGAGCTGAGGGCGTAGAGGAAGAGCTTCTCGGAGGACCACCCATCGGTGGTGGAGGTGGGACCATGCCTCCTCCGTACGCAGGCTGACTCTGACTCTGCGGTTGATATCCCATGGAAGGCTGGTAGCCTTGTGGCTGGTACTGATTCTGCGGCGGAGCATATTGCGATGGTGGGTTTGGCAGGGCCTGTGCTGCCTGCTGAGGTTGACCATATCCTCCGTATGGGATCGTAGGCGGAATGTGTGCTGCTGGTTGAGGAGCCGAATAAGCCGCCGCGGGCTGAGCTCTGTTCACCGCATGGCCCGCAGTTTGACGGGCAGCAGCGGCGGCTTGAGCAGCAGGCTTCTTCGTTGCGAATTTGACGCGGTTTCGCGCAATCTCTGCAGCAGGATAGTTGGATGGCAGGAGTTCGAGATACGTCTGAGCCATCGACAATTGGCCGTGACCCGCCAGGATATCAGCATACTCAGTATATTTGTCGTACAGCGTCGCCAGCTTCCAGTCAGAAGTCTGTGCCTGTTCGGCGTCTTGGAACTTGGTCACATGACGAAAGATGGTGACCTTCTCGATGAAGCTCTGGAGAGACTTCACATGCACTGAAAAGGCAGAGCCTCCTGTAGCCGCCTTCAAACCCTCCTTTTCTGTCTCCACTAGCTCGGCAGCCCAGATATCGACAACCTTCTCCAGCTTTGAACCGACCAGGTAGCAGAAAGACGCATCCTTTCTGGATCCGTCGTCGAGAATTCGGTCACCAAGAGCTTCGCATAGGTCAGGAAATTCCTTGGGGTCGGAGAAGGTGCACAAGATGGCCATGGTCTCTTTCCAGTTCTCTAGATCGGCATTATAGACCACATCCCAGAGGTTTTTAGAGATGACAGATCCCAGCAGGCGCATATAACTCGGCTTTCCGCTCTTCTTAGACAGATAAGTAGTTTGCACTTTGTCGACAAGCTCCTGTCCGCCGCAGTTAGCAATGAGAAAGGCGTCCGCGATGCGTTCCTCCTTCAGACAAATGTCGGTTGCCTTGGCAAAATTGCCCAGCATCAATGCTCTTGTGATGTCCTTTTCCACAGACGTCTCGTCGGCCGAGAATAAATGAAACGGGTCGTCAGTCTTTGCACCTTTGGCAGCAACGACATCAGGAAGAAAGTCGTCTTCATCATCTCCGCCGCCGCTGAAAAAGTCAGACGCGTCCTTTTTGCTGTCCTCGCTGTCCAGCTTGGTCTCGGCGGCTTCTTCCTTTTTATTATCATCGGCCTCTTTCGCGGCCTCGCCATTGACGAACTCATCTTCCTTGAATCCCAGATATTCGATAATTCTTTGACGCGGATTATCTTCGGCAAGAGACTCCATGATTTTCCATTCAGCCTTTTCATCGTCCGTCTGGGCTTGCTGCACACGCTCGGCGCAGATCGCGGTCATGTTACCGCTTTCAATGGCTTGCTGGAACTTTTCGCTCGCCTCAGAAATATCGGCCTCGACGGAAAATTTGGCAATGGAAAGATTGGAAGATCTTTTCTGTCCGGGCGGAGAGGCATTCTTCTTGAAAACCACAATCTTACCTCCGAAAGCAAAGGTTGCACCGACTGGACGCTCAAACCACTGTGGCGCCCTATTCAGAGACCAAGAGGCGCCCTGAGGCTGTGTCTGGGCTGCTCGGAAGAATTCTTCACCATCAAGGTTCTTCTCTGCAGTGCTTTGGGACGTATCTGGATTGGTATTCTGTAACGTCTGAATAGTTATTTTGCCATCGAAGCTTGCGGTAGCCGACAGATTGGGATTGTGTGGGTTGAACTGCGTCTGGAAAGTCCAGTTGGTTACTTCCGGCAATTCACCATACCGCTCGCCCGTCTGAGGATTCCAAACCAGTGTCCGATTATCCTTGCCTGATGACAAGAGTAAATCGCTATCCTGGTGACACCATGAAAGCGACAAAACGCCTTGCTCGTGACCCTGAAGTGTCCTCTCTGGAGCGTTAGAGTTGCGCAGATCCCACAAGAGAATAACAGGCGCGTTATCATCTGGGGTTGCGGTCAGTAGCTTGGTCGAGTTGTTTGGGTCCCAAGCAATGGCACTGACAGCCTTGCGATTGTTGTTGAGCGTCAGGGATGCCTTCTTGGTCTTCAAGTCCCAAACCGTCACGAAGCCACTGGTTCCTCCAGTCGCCAGAATATGAGACACCTTTCTGTTCCAGGCCAAGCATTCAATGTCGTCGGATCGTGCCGTGGCGCTCCCCAGTCGAAAAGGGTTTTCAATGTCGTTGACGTCGAAGACGTATAATTCACCCTTCAAACCGGCAGTAGCTAGGATGTGCGGTTTCAGTGGATTGAATTGTAATGCCTTGATAGCACCAGTGTGTTTATTTGTCCGTGAGATGAGAGCATCAGATGCACCAGCCTCGAGCTTCGCGGCATCGTACAGCTCCAGGGAACCATTCTCTAGGGCGCCGGCAATGATACCCTTGGGGTGGTCGGAGTCCGCAGGTCCCCAGGCAATGTCGTAGAACCTGGGCCAATGTCAGTTTCGCCCCAATCCAAAATTCGCGGATAAGCTCTCATGTATACCTGGACTCAGTCGTGATGCTGGTAAGTGGCTGCAGCTCCAACCCTTGCTGCGTGTCGTCTAGGGAAAGGTCCCATAGTTCCAACTTGCTCTCATCTGAGAAATCGGCGTCGACAGCGCCAGCACGAGTGCCAGTAACCAGTAAGGGTTTCCCAGAACTGGGAGACCAAGCAAAGGTCGCCGTTCGCGGCACTTCTCGAAGGCGGACCATGATGGCGGGGGTTAGATGTGGCCCAAGGAACTGACTGCTTTGAACCCGGTCAGGTACGTGGAGCAAAGAAATTGAAAAGCTTCAGAAAAGTTTGAATGCCGAGCCTACAATCTCGAAGTCAGTCGTTGCAGACTTCAAAGACTCATCATGAGGGGAAAGTCACCAGAAAGGGGTAATCGTCAGGCTGGCGCAATGACATCTAAGTCATGAATATGATGCCAGATTGCAGGCCGACCGATGATATATGGGACCATCCTGCGTCTCAAGCTGCTCCCCCAAGGCAAGGGACACACCGTTCTGATACGTTACCGGCCAAACAGCAAGAGGTATGTGGGGAAGGGATATCACGTGATTCAACGGCAGCTCTGGTCTGGTGTGTCGTGCAGCATCACGTCCATACCAGAGAGCCAATGATGAGCTTGACCGAGCATGTTGCTTTAACTGCGGATCTTTTCTCTATTTCCTTTTTACCTCGGTATATGAAGACAGCGTGAGACAACACAACGTCCGTCACAGATTCTTTCATTTCTCCATTCGCACGTCATGTCAGACGCTGCTCGCTGGAAGGCTACGGTCTTTGTAGGTGGCTTATCACAAGTAGTCACCAACAGTCAAGTATTTGATGCTTTCATACCTTTTGGAGAGATTGTCGAGGTCCAGCTTCCAAAAGCTGATGCTCGCAAGTCAACAACGGATTCTCATCGTGGCTTTGCTTATGTCGAGTTTGAGGATCCAGACGACGCTCTGGAGGCCATTGACAATATGGACCAATCTGAGTTCTTCGGCAAAATATTAAAAGTATCACAAGCAAAGGCTCCAAAAAGTGCTGATGAGGGCCTGGGCAGCAAAAAAGCAGTGTGGGAGCAGGTTTGTAGCTGCATATCCATCATGCTTAGAAAATAAACAGCACGCTAATGAGTTGTATTTAGGAGGGCTGGCTGGCAGAGTACGCGGCAGAAGAGCAGGATGGGACATTGGAAGCACCAAATGCAACAACCAACGAAGTCGCAGCAGATCCCATGCAGGGCTTGGAGGGATTGGATGTTGCCGGGCCAAAGCCAGCATAATTTGTCTTTGGGAGTTTGATCATCATGCACTTGTATGATTGGACGTTGATATAGCGACGGTGTTTCTGGAGTCGGATGATATATCAGATGTTGCGTATTTTTGTTCGGACTCGCATCGGCACAAACTGAATAGAACGGATAAAAGAGACCAACAGCTTTGAAACTGAGGCTATAGTCAGGGACTTATTTCGATTTTTTGACATATACATTATATTGCCATCCGGAAAGCAAGAAAATGAAATCCTTCGTATACACAATTTACAAGAAGCTCAATCTTTAGTGTTCAGCACGACCGGAAGCGCCCTGTCTGCCAAGTCGAAGGTTTTTGTCAACAGTGAATTTTCGGAGGCACGAGTAGCCAGCGGCAAAGACGGCGAAGCCTACTACGACAGCTAGAAGACAGTTAGAATATAGCACACGCAGGTCGTCGTTCGAGATGTAATTACCAAGGGGGAACAATTCGGCAGGAATCTGCTTGAGCTTGCGCAATCGTTGGGAGATGGTGTGTCCTGAAGAGGTGATTCGGTTAGTTTATCGGCGATTTATCTTCGAGTGCTACATGTCCGTTCAGGCCGACGGTTTCGGCACCTACCAGCCTGGTCTTCCTTCTATATCATCGGTATGCTTCGTTAGTTCAGATTCCAAAAGAGAGGTTGTCGTCCCGCACGTACAGGAATCGGCCGCATCATGCGAGCCGTGGGGCGGAACATTCGAAGAGCTTGAGTGCCACGCATTTTGGACAGAAAGAATTGGTCTGCGCGAGGTGAGGATGTTCAACAAGCAAGTAAACAGGCGAAAAAAAAACGTCACCGTTTCGGAGATGATGTTTCTTAGACAGGAATGCCAAGCATGCTCGATTGCCAAGTTAATGCTTGGCCCACTTGCTGTTCAAGAATGGGTGCCTTATCCTATTGGCGTGTAAGCCTGAGGCAGGACTTGAGCCTCCAACAACCAAGACCATCTGACTGGGGCTTGCGAACATTGACGCATCAACCTCACAAGGTATCCGATTGCTCAATTTCAATTCGTCGTCTGCGCGCCCTCGACTCTACGACTCTTCCGGTCCTCAATCGACTTATATCACCATGGCTGAAGAAGACGGTCAGGAGCTTGTCACCAAGCCCTTCAAGTTTGTCACTGGTACGTCCTGTTAATCCCTTCTAGAAATGGTTCTCTGGTGTGTTCCGAGGTTAACAATACTGCAGCTGGTAAGCCCCTCGCTCTACAACGAATCCTTTTAGATACGATCTTTAAGCTGCTCGTTTTTTTCTGGACTACAATACTCGAGAAATGCTCACAGTAGACGGCTTTTTTTTCTATACAGGCACCGACGCCCGTTTTCCCAACGTGAACCAGACCAAGCACTGCTGGCAGAACTATGTCGACTACCACAAGTGTATCGTTGCCAAGGGCGAGGAGTTCGCTCCCTGCAATCAGGTACGAGTCTTGGGATGTTTCACACTCGAGAATTTTTGCAGATTTAATAAATTTCGTCGGACAGTTCTGGCTCGCCTACCGATCATTGTGTCCCTCCGGATGGTATAACCGATGGGACGAGCAGCGAGGTAAGAGTGCACTTGGTGACTAATGAAAGGTCACGCAGCGCTAACACAAAACGGCAGAGGCCGGCAACTTTCCTGTCAAGCTGGACGCATAGATTTACAAGGTAGAATGGTGGATATCTCAATTCCTGTTTATAGAGAGGGAGGTAGCAAGGCTGCAGCATATGTATTACTCGAAAGTGTCGGTAACCATTTTTAACCTAACTCCTTTCAAGTGACGAATGCCTAAGTGAATGCTGAACACAGCGATTGCATATACAAGAAGTGTCTCGTGGGCACTTTAGATTGAATTTGAGACACCGAAGTTTGCCATATCATCGCTGAATTGATTCGTCAATTTTCCCCTGGTTGTCAAATTTGCCATCCTACGATAATGCGCCGGAAAAAAAATACACAAGAAGCTGTTCGCAAAAGAAACCCCAAACTCCAATCAACCATTACTATGATGTCATTTTCCGACGTCCTCATCAGACGAGCTCATGAATTCATCGTCCTCATCAAATCCAAAGAAAGTCTTTGATTGGGCTGGCCTTTTTGCTTTTGATGTTGCGGCAGCTTCGTCTCGTGATGAGTCTTCTGGGCTGGCATCCGCCTCATCCTCGGAAGTCGAATGCTCCTCGGCTTGTTCACTAGATGTAGAGCCGTGAGATGTGCTGAACAGGTTGTCGCTATATTTACCGGCCGACATTGCGGCGGCGACAGCTTCACGAGTCCTCTCGTTGCTTTCCTCTTTGTCTTCGACCCATTTCCCGTCAAGTCGGCCCGTGCCACCGTTCTTGATTTGAGCCTGTTTCTCTTCGGACATCTGAACGATTTTTTCCCAACGCTCGCGTCGCTTTTCTTTTTCCTTTTTTTCCATTTCCGGTTTTATGGCGAGGTACTCCGCTAGAGCCTTGGCTTCGTTAACGGTTCGTAGTCTACGGCCATCAAGGTTGCGGCTTGACCCATGGTCGTCTTGGTTCTTTTTCTTGCGTGATGACATG
Organism: Claviceps maximensis; assembly: GCA_018360255.1. Taxonomy (NCBI): domain Eukaryota; kingdom Fungi; phylum Ascomycota; class Sordariomycetes; order Hypocreales; family Clavicipitaceae; genus Claviceps; species Claviceps maximensis. Next base: position 106,496 of record SRPZ01000036.1, read on the forward strand.
CGCCCACCGGCGGCACGCAGCTGCGAGCCGAAACCACCCTTGCCACCACATAATGGGACGGCCAATCGCAAAGAAAGGAATTCATCCTGGCTGCTTGAAAGGTAGGTAGAGATTGGTGCTTCTGAAATTTCGGGAAGCTGTCTATTGGATAAAGTTGTAATGATAAGTCTGTGATCGGTGACGGGTAGCCGTTCGATAATCTCCTCGCGGAGTTCTGAAACTGTGCTTGTTTGGGGAATGGGCACGACCAAAGTCGGTGGTAGACCCAGGCCACCAAAAGTGGTGACCAATATGTTGATATTTCGAGCTGTCATGTTTTCTGTCAAGATCCTGGTTGAGAGTAGTGCTTCTATAATTGTTTGATTGATCGGGTCTTCTTTGGTTCTTGAAGAGGGAATGCAGTCGCAAAATCTGAGCGATACACTGCGGCTGATTCGGTAGAATAATTTGTATGAGCAGGGTTTTATGACGAGAGGTTGAGAGGGATGAGCGAATGAAGTTGTAAGGGGGGAGGTGCAGTGCTTCTGGTCAGCTTTGCAAAGATGATTCTTGCGAGAGTCTTGGCCGGCGTTGTGACGTGGTAGTGCAGCAGAACTAATCTCAGCCACATTGCGACAGGCGGCCTGGTGCAGCACGTGACACCAGCCACATCAGACAAGACTTCAGCCACCCCACTTCGCTAGGTTTGAATTTCACGTAGGGTTTACGCCCACAAAAGTAATCCATTTTGAGCCCAGGCATCACCAGACCGAAATCCGCCCTCCTTTCAACATCGACCGACCTCACCACCAAACCGCCACGATGTTGATTCCCAAGGCCGACCGCAAGAAGATCCACGAGGTATTTGCGACCGACTGAGCGAAGAAAGGAAGAGAGCAAAAAAAAATTGGCCCAAGTCATCTTACTTGGTCATGTCACAACGAAAAAAAATCTTGATGTGCTGACACAACTACCTCCAACACAGTACCTCTTCCGCGAGGGCGTCCTCGTGGCCCAGAAGGACTTCAACCTCCCCAAGCACCCCGATATCGACACCAAGAACTTGTTCGTCATCAAGGCTTGCCAGTCCCTCAACTCGCGCGGCTATGTCAAGACCCAGTTCTCTTGGCAATACTACTACTACACCCTAACGCCCGAGGGTCTCGACTACCTCCGCGAATGGCTGCACCTGCCTGCCGAGATCGTTCCCGCTACCCACATCAAGCAGCAACGATCGCACGCTCCTCCCCGTGGCATGCTCGGTGAGGAAGAGCGTCAGCGACGACCTTTCGGCCGTGGTCGTGGTGGTGACCGTGGTGACCGTGAGGGTGGATACCGACGAAGAGACGCTGGCGAGGGTAAGGAGGGTGGTGCTCCTGGCGAGTTTGCTCCTCAATTGTGAGTCTATCTGTGGTTTTCTGGTTCTTTTTTTTTTCGGCTTTTCCTTGCGAATATCATTCGTGTGAAGGAAAAGGGCTCGAATTGCGGTCAACACGTAATGCCAATATTGCGCTTCTTGCTAACTGTTACCCTACAGCCGTGGTGCTGCCCGTGGTGCCGGACGTGGTGCTCCCCCTTCTTAAGCGATCTATACATATTTTTTGTTTGAGAAGAAAAGAAAGGGTAATTGACTGTTTTCGAGATGCATGGGCAAATTACCATATCTTACAAGGAAAAAGGCTTTTTTTTTCTTTTATAAAAAAGCACCCGATCATGTAACTTACAAAAATTGGAGGGCTATATCCTTCTCATGGAAAAATACTCGGGACGAATATTTTCAAAGAAAGAAAGAGAAAGGCCGAGTAGGGATTGCCGTGGGAGTTTTATGGAAGGGGAAATTAGATGCTCAGACGTCATTTTGCATCAGGGTCACCTCTTTCCAGTCAATTGAGACAGTCGCTTGCTATGATGACAAGTCATGAATCTCAAAATGTGATAGGAAGAAAAAAAACTTGAAAATGATAATGACTGCTAATTCACGTGTTGTGTCTGCAATGAGGTGCTAGATGGTGCGAAAGCCGTGAGACTAAGAGCCATCTCATTTACGGAAATGTGGTAGCCCGACAACGTGAGCTCGATCAATGACGATGTCACTAGAAGCTTGCGCCGGGCGGTGGGGGGCCGCTGTCTTTGCATGAGGACAGGCTTCGAACACAAAGAGCGTCGCATGTTTGAAAAAAAAACTCATAAAGGGGCAAGAGGCCTGCATGACAGTCCAAGGTTAGAGATGGCTAGGTTTGGCGTGAAATTCGGTTTAGACTCCGACCTCATTGTCTGTATAGCAAAAGCGGTGGGCTCTGTTCTCGCCAAAACAAGCACGCCTAGCAAACAGCAAGCCATCATATTGGATCTGCGATGATGAGAGCACAATCAGTAGATACCTGTCTTCTACTGTCGTCACTCAGATTTGGCCGACGGGCCGGGCAAAATGAACATTATGAGAATATGCTCGAGCTCAATTAGCCCTGAAACCATGTCGTCTGATTTCTACCAAAAAGCGGTGTCAGAGACGAGTCAATATCCCATGTGTTTCGCCCACATCAGACATCATGATGTATGTATACATGTACAAGGGGCATGGGGCAAGGAGATTATGTGTTACGTATCACGGAATATGCAGGCCCATTGAATGCCTCGAGAACACGCCGACTGGGCCCACTCGTTTGGATGCGAAAATTGGCCTCCGGAGGGCTCCAACAGCTTCCCAACTTTGGAGGGCGATACCAAGAACGAGGTGTCGGATGTGGACAGTTCAGCGGGCTACACGGTCATGAGCTGTTGTGTGTGCGTATCTGCATGGACTGGTTTACTGGCCTCAAAAGATGATTCCGAAATTTGTTTCAAAGCACATTTGGTCAGTTTCATGAGCTACGTTTTTGCTCTCCCGGTTCCCCTTTTTCCCGGGCTAGTTTGAGAAAGGGCCGAGACAATGATCTGAGCTTGTCCTTGTTGTCCTTGTTGATGTCCCAACTAGAGAGCTTCGAGAAATGTGATCAACTTCCTGGCTTTTGATCGTCGGCTTTGCATCTGATACCACGTCAATTTGCCGACTCCGGCTGGTCCACTACGTTGCAGGTCAAAGAATGCTCATGTCATGTTCGGATTCCAGCACCTCAGAGTCACAATTGGCGGTACGGCAGACGGCGAGATTCGAGAGGCTCAAACAGTAGAATTTCTTTGGTCTTCCACGACGTCATCAAATCAGTGCGGTGTCCCGTCAGATAGTGGGGGGGGGGAGTAGTACCCCGTCGGTGCGGCCAGCGTTGGTCCAAAAAGTCGCTCGGCGGTAACGCGGCTCCATATGGCCAGGGTGATGGGCGCCCGTGGAGGCGATGTGAGGGTCCGAATGCAATCGAATGGATGGGCGGGACGAGCGGGCGGGACGAGGTGAGGGATGAGCGATGAGGGATTTGGCTGCTGCGTCATCCCCAGCAGGCGCCAGACCTTTGAAGGTTCCAGCTCGAGTCGAGCGAGCTCATCGGCTAGCTAGACCAGACCAGACAGGGCTGGGGCAGACGGCCAGGCTGCCTCGACTGACTCCAGAGTGGATAGATAGAGTATAAACACGAGCCCTCGCTGCGTCATGGCACGTCTGGGAAGAGGAGAGGAGGGGGGGGGGGGGGGGGGGGGGGGGGGGCATTTGAGAGAGAGCATTTCCCCTCAATCCGATTCCTGGTGCCATCCTTCACCTCGAAGCTTCGACGACGAAAACACCTCGTGCACCGCCATTTTGCCCGTCTTGGTTCCGCCATCAACCATCACAGCTCATCATTGTTAGCACGCGACCTAGGCTTGTATTCGAAGAGACATTGAGCACAGACCTTGAAGACAATTGATACGATTCCATCCATCCATCAAACCTATTCCTATCACCCAACAACATTCGAGCAGTCAGGTACCTTTTCGAACCCCGTCAGCCCTCATTTGTTTCTCGCCACGTTTGTTTGAAAGCAGCGCTCGGTCTGGAAACCACGATAGCCAGCGGCAGACCGAGAGAGGGGAAAACAAAATCAAGAAGAACAAGAAAGCTAAGATAAACAAGTATTTCAACATGGCCAACCTGCCCAAGGAGATGAAGGCTCTCAGGTACGTATTTATACATTCCAGTCACAACGTCGTGGGTCGTCGCGCGGACTCTCGTGCAGCCCATCAAGGTTCTTCCTCAATGCCAATGGGCATGTGTCCGTCCATCCAATTGCTTTCGCAACGCTAGAGGGCCACCAGTAGTGCGCAGAGTCTCACTTACTGACCACCATCTTTGTCCGATCCAGATATGAGAAGCCCGAGGATTGGTCCATTGTCAAGGTCCCGCTGCCTGAGCTGCGCGACAATGACGTCCTGGTCCAGGTCAAGGCCTGTGGTGTTTGTGGAACTGGTACGTGCGGTGGCCGGTCCCTTGTGTAATGGTGCTGCGGTGAGAAAACGAGAAGCTTTGGAATAGAATGACTGACTCTTTTTGTTTTTTTTTTAAAAAAAAAAATAGATTTGGTACGAGATACACTGAAACGACAGAGCTCCGAGTGAAGAAAAGAATTGGTCTGACTTTTTTTTTATCCTTCTTTCTTTCTAGCACATTCACGAGGGAGAATTTATCGCCAAATTCCCCTTGATTCCCGGTCACGAAACGGTCGGTGTCATTGCCGCCGTTGGAAAGGCATGTAGTCTGCCAAACCTGACATTTCTCGTGTAAATGAAAAGGCTAACACGCGAGGCAGGACGTCACGCAATTCAAGGTCGGCGACAAAGTCGCTGCTGACAACAGTGAGCTTTGCAATGAGTGCTTCTACTGCCGACGCGGAGAGCTATTGTTGTGCGAGAACGTACGTAGTGTCGGCTGTTTTTTTCCTTGTTTCGTTTTCCCATGACTTGGGTCAGGACTCTTCTACGAGGTATTGCTTTGGGCTAACAGTGTAATCCAAAAACAGTTCAACGCTCACGGTGTCACCATGAACGGTGGCTTCGCCGAATATTGTGCTTACCCCGCCGCCAAGGTGTTCAAGTTCAAGAACTTGAACTGGGTCGACGCGACTCTTCTCGAACCTGCTTCTTGTGCCTGTCATGGTCTAGAGAAGATCCGACCCAAGCTCGGCTCACACGTTCTGATGTTTGGTGCTGGTCCCACCGGCCTGGTAAGCTCTTTGAAGTCGCGTTTACACTATATTCTTTTTTTTTCTGGTGGAAGGGGGTGGAGGGGGTTCCCAATTCTTGGCTAACATGCTCCGATAGATGCTTGCTCAGCTTTTGCGCCAAAATGGAGGCTGCCAGGTGACCATCGCAGCTCCCAAGGGCTTGAAGATGGATCTCGCCAAGAGCCTCGATGCCGCCGATACTTACATAGAACTGTCCCGCGAGAACCCTGATGCTCAGTTCGAGCAGCTCAAGAAGGACAATCCCTACGGCTTCGATATTGGTACGATGCTCTGAGTTGGAAAAGCAAAAAAAAAAAAATTAAAAAAATCACACTTCATACCACCCGTACTGATCATTTAAACAGTTGTTGAGGCCACTGGATCCATCAAGATCCTCGAGGATGCCATCAACTACGTCCGACGCGGTGGTACCCTCGTCGTCTACGGGTATGCGACGTCTTTTTTTTCCCCTCATTTTCCCCATGTCATGTGGGATTTCCAAGATACTAACTGATTTTCGCAATAGCGTCTATGCCAGCTCCGCCAAGGTGTCCTGGCCGCCGGCCAAGATCTTCGGTGACGAAATCACCATTATCGGTTCCTTTTCCGAGACGTACATGTTCCGTATGTATTGCACCGTTGCGCGTTGTTTTTTCTTGTTATTGTGTGTTTTTTCCCTGCTCAGTACCAGCCACTAACACGCGGCATGAAATACCCTGCAGCCGCCACAATCGACTACCTTGATTCTGGAAAGGTCAAGACAAAGGGCATCGTGAACAAGACGTTCAAGTTGGAAGATTTCGGCAAGGCGTTGGAAAGTATTAAGGACAAGAGCGCCATCAAGGCTGCCATTGTTTTCGACTAAAGTGAAGAGGGAGACAAGGACGAGGTTTTGCCGTCGGATACTGTATTCAGGCATGCATGTTGCTATGCTATGCGATGCCATGCTATGCTATGCTACGCTAGACTTAACCCGGACTCGCCTGGGACGAAAGTAGAATAGAGTAGCCCGGGTGTTTTACGGATGCTTGATTGCCTAGATGAGAGAAAAATGTAGCTATTCTGTGACCAGACCAGTGTCCGCAGGTAAGTATGTGCATATGTATGTATCCTGTATGTATGTACGTGGATGGAAGAATGAAACGGTCGGGAGGGGCGGGGGTGATGATTGAGGATCCTCTCCAGACGGGTGCGGATACGCAGAATCCATAGAATCCGGTGCGGTGACGACAAAGTTACGACAGATTTACGAAGAAAGCTGAGCTTGGCCTTGATGCATCGACGGTTAGTCAGCAGGAAGTGGCTCAATACGCATGATGGGACATGCTGGATATGGTAGAGCCATTCGCAGCGGCTGTTGGTCTGCACTTTGACGGACTGGAAGGGGGTCGAGGAAAGCGAGGTGGACGCTGCCAGGCCGGGGCAGGCCAGCAGAGCCGACTCTTGGAATTGAATTCGTTGGCAATGCGCTGTGGAATGGCTCGCTTCAGAGGCATTGAAGCGGGCTCAGGGGTGTCACCAGACCAGCTGGATGTGGTCTGTGTGTTGCAGTGTGTTGCAGTGCTGCTGCGGAGCGGGGCGTCCTAGGCGCTGGGAGCAACATTGTGCTTCATGTCTGTGGCCGGCATTCGCCAGGACACGAGGTTCCCTGGACATGCAACTGGCTGATGTCGCCTGGTCTGTGGGGTGCTCCCCGCGCCCGCGCCCGCGCCGGATGCCGTCGTCTTAGTCGCTCGCTCAAGCGGACAGCCAGCCAGCCCCAACGTCAGTGGTCGCGTTGAGAGCGCTCAGCGGTCGGCCTCCCTCCAGCAGCACGCAGCCTGGTGTTGGGCATGCCGTTGCATGTTTCCTGCGGCGCATTTTTGACGGCGAGGGACATGCCAGGCCCGTATTCAAGCTCTGCCGCATCCATCCGTCCGCCCGTTTATCCGCCCGTCCATCCATCCATCAGCCAGCAATCCCCTGCCCGTCGCCTCGGACCAGATCAATCATCTCCCTCATCACACACGTCCCGTCCGAGGTAGCGAGGGAAAAGAATCGACATGCTTTGCGGATACACTATGCGTGTTCTGCATCCTCACACGACTGCCCTCTGATAGCTCCCCTCAGCCTCACCCCCACTCCTGTCTGCCGAGTCTTGTGTCCGGTCCGGCAAACAGAAAGCAATATTTGAAACAACAAACAGAAAGCAGTATTGAAACAAAGCAAACGCACAACGACGACCCCCAGACGACCCCCAGACGACCCCCAGACGCTTCCGCCGTCGGCAGTGGCCACTGCACCACCTCTCGATCCTACGTGTCCCGGCAACAAGATGCGACAGCCGCCGTTTGTCATTGCCTCGAGATAGCCCGTCGTACTTTCCCCCGACCCTTCCATCTTGCCGTCCTCTTGGTCCCACGGCTCGACAAAGCAGCGACTGCCTTTCTCCCAACGCCTAGAGACCACAAACCAGAGTCCAAGAGGCCAGGACCCGAGGAGCACCGGGACAGAGTCGTTGCTCTTACCGCTTCCCCACGTCTCATGCTCTCGACAAAAGTATGGCCTCTTCGTCCTCCCGCAGTCGGTCACGACCATCTCGCGGCGACATCGTTACACGGATACACACCGACGCTCTAGAGACGCCTACGACGCTGCCAGGCATCATCGACATATCCAATAGTCGAGCTCGCCAGGATTCAAGTTCCTCCGAATCCGACTCTCGACCAAATCGCAGCCGCAAACCAGCGAGACCTCTTTCGCGACATGCACGATCCATAAGCAACCCCTTTCCCTCCTTTCTGAGCGGCTCATTTCACAAAAAGACGGCGACAGCCCAGGCGGATGCGCGTGGCCAAAAAACCAGCAAATTTCATGCCGACACCATGCCCGGACCCAGTCTTGCGAATTCGAAGCATAAGAGGCATCTGACTGGCAGCAAGGACTTTGCTACGGGCAATTGCATGACTTGCGGCTCGTTGATGCGATGGCCCAAGGAACTCAAGGTGTTCAAATGCACTATATGCGCCACCATAAATGACCTGGCGATTCCTGGCGGCGATTCAGGCAGATGGACGCTGCGAGAGAGACGACGGGATGTCGCTTCGCAGGCCCCGTCCGAAGGACTGACATGTACGTGCTTCTTACCAATTCGAAGCCGGATTATTCTTTTTTCTTTTTTTTTTCTTTTTTTTAACAGGTTTTCCTTTTTACTCGCCCTTTTTTCCCCTGGGTTTCAGGTCACGCTATTCCGCTACAGCATTTTCGGGCCATCGCGAGGCAATGTGTCCGTTCGTACATTTCGAACAAGTTGATTCCAGAAAGGAAAGTCTCTCTGGGATCTGGAACCGCGTCACCGGACAAGGAAGCTAGCAATCCTTACGTACGGCCTCAGGCGTGCCATACCGCTCACAAAGCTTTCCACGAGAATCCCAGTCTCGGCGGGAAGAACACGGGCGACTATAACCCCAAATATATCTTTGAGCATGAGCCTACGCTCAAACCACCTCCTCCCCCCCGGCCGAATGCCTCGACAAGATCATACTCGTCTTCGTACCCCGAGAGACCGCCCCCGCCGGTGCCACTTTTGGATGCACATATGGCTGCGCGTGATCCAGCAGATCCGTTGCTGAATCCAGTGCATGAGCCAAAACGGATATTCAAGCCGCTCGAGGAGTACGTCACCCAGGTCTTCAGTTCTTTTGAGGCGGTCAGCTCTTGCTTTTTGCTACACCCACCGGCCAACAGCGGCGTGAGTGGCGGCGTTGAGAAAATTCGGCGCAAGCCCATGTCCTCAAGGGAGAGATCATGTACTCGAACAGCAAATACGAGCAATCCAAAGGAAGAAATGCACACAGACAACAACAACAACAATCTCATTGACGAGATTGATGCCAAGATGCTACTCTTGGGCGACGTTGCCGAAAATGGCTTGTGGTGGACGGGGGGCCGGTCCCAACTTTTGCCAAAAAAGTCAACCCAATCCACGAAACGATCTCAAAGCCCCCAAAAGAGAACGAATCCGACGAGGAGTCCGAATATTGATTGGGATGAACTGGAAAACTGGTATGACGTGGCTGTGAACCCCGCCAAGTGCTGGTTCAGCGTATACGAAGACATTGGTAAGGAGTTCTCGGATATGAAGCCTCAGTCGCAGGACGATCTTCAGCTCTTGGAGCAGGAGTTGCTTCAGGGCCAGTCGCATACCCAGAGAGTCTTGTTGAAGGCTATTGAGTCGTTGCTGAAGAGGCCTGGCCGCCCACTCACGTCTCACGCCGACATTCGCTTCCTCTTAATTATCGCCGAGAACCCCATGTTACACCCAGCTGCTACGCCTTTCGGTGGCCTTTTCCAACCCGACACTGTCGCCCACGCCCACGCCCGCACCGCGTCTTCACCGGCACCTCTTGCATCATCAGATCCTTCGAAACGCAACATGCTGCCACGCTCTGGACTCTTGTCTGGCCAACATTCAGGCATTGTCAAACGAATCATAGGTCTATTATCTAACACACCGGCCGAGTGTCATAATCAGTTTATTGCCTGGTCAGCCAAGTTTGGCGGTCAGCGGTTTACTCGAATAAAAGATTTAGTGTCCGGCTTCTTGAGTTATCGGTTGCTCAGACAGATTGACAAGAAACACCACATCGAGGTCGACATCACCGCAGGTCTGATACCCGAACTGCGCACCGGTCGCGCCGCTGGCGCCGGCTTCTATCTTCACGACGAAATCAGAACAGAAGGCGCCTCGAGAAAGAAGGAACCCGAACAGAAGATTGCCTACACGGAGGATTGGCAAATCAAGGCTGCCTCTCGCGTGCTTGCCCTCTTGTTCGCAGCCAACAATTCGTATGGACCGAGTCATGGCTCTGCGGCTCGATTGGGGAGCAACGTTGCCGTGGGATCAACTCGCCAATACGGGCCATCGGGTGGGCAGCTTCTCCCTACCAGCGACTTTTACAACTCCATGATTGATTATGCCGACCTGGTGGGTGATTTTGAATCCTGGGAGTCGAAGCGGACCAAGTTCTCCTTCTGCCAGTACCCGTTCCTGTTGAGCATATGGGCCAAGAATCATATACTGGAGCACGACGCCCGACGCCAGATGCAGATGAAAGCCAGAGACGCGTTCCTCAACAGCATCATGACCAACCGAAATATTCAGCAGTACCTGTCCCTTTGTGTGCGCAGAGATTGTCTCGTGGAAGACAGCCTGGCGGCCGTGAGCGAGGTCATTGGCAGCGGGACCGAAGACATCAAAAAGGCCCTTCGCATTACATTCAAGGGCGAAGAGGGAATCGACGGAGGCGGGCTGCGTAAAGAATGGTTTTTGCTCTTGGTCCGAGAAGTCTTTAATCCTGATCATGGTAGGTTTCTTCTTTCTTTCCTATATATTTTCTTTCTTCCCCCCCCCCCCCCTTTTTCTTTTCTTTTTCAATTCCCCTTCCTTTTTTTTCTTTTTTTCTTCTTCTTTTCCCCCTTCTTCTTTAGTTCTATTACCCAAGATTGGCCGATATTCTCATAACCCCGCACCAATTCCTGACACTATTTAGGTTTATTTTTGTACGATGAAGACTCGCAGTATTGCTATTTCAACCCGAGCACGTTTGAGACATCCGATCAGTTCTTCCTCGTGGGTGTCGTCATGGGACTGGCAATTTACAACTCCACGATCCTGGACGTTGCCCTCCCGCCTTTTGCATTTCGCAAGCTCTTGGCAGCCGCTCCAGCACATGGACTGGGGATATCGTCCCGGCCGCGACCATGGATGCAATATACATTGGACGACCTGGCAGAATATCGTCCGCGAGTAGCACAGGGGCTACGGCAGCTTCTTGAATTTGAAGGAGATGTCGAGAGTACATTCTGCCTCGATTTCGTCATTGACACGGACAAATTTGGTACGACCGTCCAGGTCCCCTTATGCCCGGGAGGCGAACGAAAGGCTGTCACCAACAGCAATCGGCGCGAATACGTCGAGCTTTACATCAGGTATCTGCTGGACACGGCCGTGTCGCGCCAATTCGAGCCGTTCAAGCGGGGATTCTATACCGTCTGCGGAGGAAACGCATTCTCGCTCTTCAGGCCTGAGGAGATTGAACTTTTGATTCGAGGCTCGGACGAGGCCCTCGACATAGCCGCCCTACGCGCCGTGGCAGAGTATGACAACTGGGGACACCCGCAGCCAGATGACAACGTCGACGTCGTTGTCTGGTTCTGGGAGACATTCCAAGAGGCAACGCCCAAGGACCAACGCAAGCTGCTGTCGTTCATAACGGGGAGCGACAGAATCCCGGCCACGGGAGCAGCCATGCTGCCCATCAAGATGTCGTGTCTCGGCGCAGACAGTGACCGGTACCCGATTGCGAGGACATGCTTCAACATGATTACGCTGTGGGAATACGAGTCAAAGGAGAAACTGGAGAGGATGCTGTGGAGGGCTGTTTTTGAGAGTGAAGGGTTTGGGCTCAAGTGACTTTTCTGTGTGGATTGTTTCTGGACTTGGGTCCAGTGAGTATGCCACTTTGTGTCTGGATCGGCCCAGTGAGTATGTCACTGGCATGATTTGTTACTCGGCATCACCTTGGCATAAGCAGAATTGCATACATTAGTAGATACACATACATATTGTCTGGCATCTCGACAGCAGCATCCATGGAATTCCCCGTCTTTGTAGCTTGAAATATTCATAGTCATGACGAGCAACGGTCACTTGGAAATGTAGCCAAAACACGGATGGATCTTGAGGATCGCAATTATATCTGGAGTTTGGGACTTGGTGAGTCTGGGGGTGGGACATGGTGCTTGGTTTCGGGTTTGCTGAACTTTGTTGTGGTGTTGGGGTTAGTGTTTGTGGGTTGTGTTTGTGGGTTGTGTTTGTGTTTGTGGGTTGTGTTTGTGGTTATGGTTTATGTTTGTGGTTTGTATTTGTGGTTTGTGTTTGTAGTTATGTTTGTGGTTTATAGTTTGTGTTTGTGTTTGTAGTTTGTGTTTGTGGATTCATTATTGTTCATAGTGTTATCACTAAGTGTCATTACTGTTTATTGGCATCACTTGTACAGTTGTCCCTTTATGGAGAAATACGTATGAGTTATCATTTAATGGAGTCATCATATTTGGAGAAATTACGGTCATGGCGTCATACTGCATGTCTTAATATAGCATCTCATGGAATCATGGCTTGGGAAGGGAACATGGCGAATCTCCATCTCTTCGTCGTAGGAGATGTGCGAGGCTCAAGGTGTGGTGATTTGCATTCTCTTCCACATCCGGGTACAATACACGCCACTGCAGAATGGCACATTACAAGTACAACCTTGCATATCCCCTTCCTCCCCCCCCCCTCCATACTCACACTACACAAACACCTACTGCTCCTCCTGCTCAGCCATGCCGCCCGCCGCCCTCGCCCTCTTCAGCATGTCCTCCTCCTTCTTCTTCTCGGCCCTCAACTGGCGCACCCGCTCCCTGTCGAGAGCGGACTGCCTGTTCAAGCCCTCGAAGTGCTGCATCTCCGCGATATCCTCCTTGCTCATCTCGATGGGCTCGGCGCGCGTCTCCGCCAGGAAGTGCTCCAGGATCTGGGTCGAGTGCTTGCTCTTCAGGTCGATGGTGACGATCTTTTCGTGGGGCGCGGGCGGCTGCGCGGGGGAGAGATTAGTGCACGAGGAGACGGGCTGCGTCGTCGTGGTCGCGGTCGTCGGGTCGTCGGGTTTCGTGCGGAGGTAGATGGTTAGGAGGGGGGGTGTTCGGTAGTCGTCATGACGGTTGAGGATCATGGGGACCGAGGGGTTGTGATATTTCAGCCGCGGGAGGTATTCCTGCCAGAATTTTCTGTGTTTCCAGGTTAGGCTCGTGGTAGTGATTTGGAGGTTTATGTTGTGCAGATCTATCGTTTTGCTGCCTCTTCTTGCTTTCTTTCTTTTGTTGTTGGTACGGGAGGAATTGTCCGCGCGCGCTTGCTTCCACTATTCCGCAGCGAACGCGACAAACAAGAGAACCGTAGAGCATGTTATCCCTCTTTTTTTTTTCTTCTTCTTCTTCTTCCTTTTTTTTTGCCATACCCGACTATAGCATGCGTTCGCCTTACCTCGCGCCCATGTGTCCATCCTTCATTTTGATAGCGAAACTCAAGTGTATCCTCGTGACTTCGGGGGGTAAGATGGCTGCAGCAGGCCCGCAGCGGAGGCTTATTAACTGAGGAAGAGTGTGAGTTTTCATGAGTACATGTGTATATAAGTATATATATATTCATATACTTATATATCGATTGCCGCCGATGCACTTTTGGGGAGAGTTACCCTCTGCCGTGGTGTTAGCTCGATAATTCAAGTTCGGAGCCATGAGGAGCGGACAGGGAACATGCCCTTCTGAGTAGCTTCAATCGCTCTCCTAATGACCGCATTGTGAGCGATGTTTTCGCGCGGACGCACAGTATGTCGTGATGCTTTGTTGCTTCGTTGCTTCGGAGCTGGGGGTGCCTCTTCGCAACGCGACCAAAGGTTGTTTTTCGAAAATCAAATGTCAGTGCCAACACCTGCGGACCGGCTTTCATCCGTGCTTTGTCGCCGATTGCCAAAAAAAAAAAAGGCCCTGGGTGGGTGGGTCCTCCCATGACGCTGCTGGCATGTGCGACGACGCGGACCCTGAGGTGTCTTTTTTTTTTTTTTTTTTTTTTTTTTTTTTTTTTTTTTTTTTTTTTTTTTGGCTGGTCCACCGCAAAGGAGGAATTAACAACGTCCCCTTAACAACGTCCCCTCTCCCCCTCCCAGCCTTCCAGAGCCACCGCGTCCTGTCCACCCCGTTACAAACAGACCGAGAGGATGCATCGTGTACCCACGGCACGATGGCTGAGCAGGGCTCTGAAAATAGGAGACGTCGTTCCCGCCGCCGCTGGCCTCCCCGTGTTCCTATGTCCCGCGATTGGACTGGCCCGCGCGGCCTCGGGGATGGATATCGCGCCTTCGACGCCGCGACGATGCTTCAACCATACCGGCTCGGCCACTGCTGTCTCGGGCACGACGAGTACGAGTGCCTTTCGTGACGCAGACAAGACCCTGGAGGACAAGGCGCCCCAACAACCGCTTGCCCGGAAGCTCCCGGTGACGTGCAGTGGGTGCGGAGCGTTTGCGCAGACGACGGATGCGCAACAACTTGGGCACTTTGACTTGCAGACCAAGAGGGTGCGTCAGTGGCTACACCCCCAGAGAAGGAAGGGCAACTACGGCGGGCGGGGAAGCAGTGCCGCCGACGAGGATCAAATCGTGGACAACGTCCTCAAGACCTTGGCGCCCGAAACGCTCAAGGAGCTGGGTCTTAGCGCGGAGGCCTTGATTGGGGATGAGGATGGCCGGTTCATGGCGAGTACGTTGAAAACAAAAAACGAAGAATTTAATGGCGAGACACGCTCGGTTTAGATTTAGAGTCGCGATGAGAACTGACATTGAGGGAAAACTCCCCGGGAAATAGAGCTCACTACGGAGAGACCGCCGGTTTGTGATCGATGTCACGACCTGACGCACCACAACACAGCCAGCAGTACGGCCAAACTGACGATGCACCATCCCACGGTGGAATCGCTGCGCGAGACGATTGAAGAGTCGCCGTACAAGTACAACCACATCTACCACATTATCGACGCGGCAGACTTTCCCATGTCCTTGATCCCTCGACTCAATGTCTTGCTGGGCGACATACCTCTGCGGTCGAGGAATCGACGCTCTCGTTCCTCAAAGTTCCAGCATGATCGCAAGACCGAGATGAGTTTCATCATTACCAGGAGCGACCTGCTGGGACCTACGAAAGAAATTGTGGACTCCATGATGCCGTATCTACGGGATGTGCTGCGCGACGCGCTGGGGCGGCTCGGTGGCCGTGTACGACTGGGCAACATGAAGTGTGTGAGTGCGCGGCGATCATGGTGGACCACAAACGTCAAGGAGGAGGTTTGGGGTCGGGGTGGCGCAGGATGGATGGTGGGCAAGGTCAATGTGGGCAAGAGTCAGCTCTTTGAGGCCATCTACCCCAAGGGGCGGATGAGTGAGGGGAAGAAGATGTTGCCGGATCAGGATCGGAAGGACGCGTTGTCGACCTACGCTCGCTCTCTAAAGACGACCGGCCAGACCGGTGGTGGCCGAGAAGCCGCGTGGCAGGATCTAGATGTGGGTGAGCTGCTGCCCCCGGCGCAGCCTGCTACCAACTTCCCCGACATGCCGCTCGTTTCATCACTCCCTGGCACCACTGCGTCGCCGATCCGCGTCCCCTTTGGCAACGGCAAGGGTGAGCTCATCGATCTGCCAGGGCTGGCTCGCAGCAACTTGGAACTCTTCGTCAAGAAGGAGCACCAGCAGTCTCTGATTATGAAGAGGCGCATCGTCCCCGAGCAACTCACCGTCAAGTCTGGCAGGTCGATTATTCTCGGCGGCGGCTTGATCCGAATCACGCCTCGCACGCCAAAGATGGTCTTTCTCATGTACAACTTTACTCCTCTCGAGGAGCATGTCACCATGACGGACAAGGCAATTGCGTTCCAAGACCAGACCCGCGAGTCCGTCGGCGTCGCGAGCATCATGCTCCCGGGCATTGGCGATAAGATGAAGCACGCGGGGGCATTCAAACTCTCCCACGACGTGACCAAAACCCGGGCTGGTCCTTTGACGCGCAAGAACGGTTTGGGTCTACAAGTCGATAGGCTGCCCTTTCGCGTCTTGTCCGTCGACATTCTCATAGAGGGCGTGGGGTATGTCGAAATCGTGGCGCAGGTGAGGAGCCAACACTACGAAAGGTGGTCCCGGATGCAGCAAGACAAGGACAAAGCACTCGCTGCGCTGGACACTGCTACGTCTGATGTCGGCCACGATGACCATGATGCTGCTGCATCTTTTACCCCTGCCCGCGACAAAACAGCCTCTGCCCATCACGAGGACCCCTTTCAGATGATGATGCAGAACCGGAAAGATATACGCGGAGACGCGTCGCCCTTGAAAAAGGCCACCGAGTTGCCGGAGCCCGAGTGGCCGGTCGTGGATGTGTTTTCACCCGAAGGTGGGTTTGTGGGCTCAAGGAGACCAATACAAGGGTGGATGCACAACAAGCCACGCGTATTGCCGGAACACAAGAGAAGTCGGCCGAGAAGGAGTATGAAGGGAGTGAAGAAGAGGGCCAAGAAGGCGAGCAGGGCTTAGGGGGTTGACGGGTACAGGGGTTCAAGGCGTTGATGGTTGATGGTTGAATGGGTTGTTTGACAAAAACAGAGGTAGGAGGCTTTTTTTTTTCGTGGCTGTATGATAGTGTATTCATTATTCATGGTGGTTAACGTTTTTTTTTTCTCTTCTTGTGCGCGTTCTTCATGGATTTGCGAATAGATGACGTTGGAGAGAAGGGGATCCGGCAATCATGAGTGTTGTCAGTGGTGCTGAATGTTGATGGACGAGATGAACATGCCCGTCGTCAGATCGCGCCCCTGTTTGGCAACCCGTAAAGTATGCGGCTGCAAGTTCAGGACTGGGCGGGGCTGGCATCGGTCAAGTGGGTCACGGGACCAACTGTCCACCCTCAACAGGCCAGCCATCGATTGCCCCAGGAGTGGCAGATGGCCGTTGGCAGTTGGCTGAAGGAAAATGGAAAATGGCTATTGGCAGTTGGCAGTTGCACTTGGCACTTGGCACTTGGCAGATGGAAAATGGCTATTGGCAGTTGACAGTTGCACTTTGCACTTGGCACTTGGCAGATGAAAATAGCCATTAGCAACTGGCAGTCGGCAGCATTGACTGGAAATGACAATGACGTTGCTGCCCCCTCCCCTCCGTTCCCCGCGCCATTCCAAACAACAGCCGGCCAGACATGCAATACATTGGCCGGCAATGCTGGGTCATGTCTAGCACACACGTGTCCAATGCAGCCGACCGACACCGCCGACCGACACCGCCGACTCCCCCACAACGACCCAAGGCTACTCGCATTAGGTACTAAGTACCAACCAACTATTGGCGCCCATGCTTGACATAATCACAACAAAAAAAAAATACCCCCGCCGTCCGTCGTTCAAAACACAACCGCCTGTCATCCACGCATGCCCGACAACAAAAACAAAACCACGCCGGCGCCTCCACCAACTTCGTCTTATTTTGCTCGGCTTTCACTCATTTGTTCTGCAGCAGAGAAGAATACGTCGATTGCTTCTCGCATCAGCACCAGCACCCGCCCTGCCTCGCAACGCAACAAGCACAAGCATAAGCACAAACGCAAACACAAGAACCAAAGGCCATGTCTGAACAACCCTCCCGACGTCAACAACGAGGCGCCACCGCCGGGCCTTCCTCGAATACCCTGACGCAAACGCAGACATCGCACTCTCGTTCCCAGAGCGCCGCCCCTAGAGTCCTGCGTCTGCGGGGGCAACATGCTGCCAAGGGGAGGACCGTGCAGTGGGCCGAGGATGTAGTTGATAATGAAGGACTTGGGAGAAAGAGTTCAAAGGGTATGTTTTCTTTTTTATTTCCTCACATACGTTCCCCATTTTTCCTATGTTTTCTTATTTTCCAACTGCCCACATCCATCACTCTGAGGACCATCATCACGCAATAAGGGGGCAAGGAGCACACACACATACACACACACATACACAAAGCTAACCCCATACCGTCTAGTCTGCTGCATATATCACAGACCCAGACGCGTAGATGAGTCCAGCGACGACGACTCCTCCTCATCCGACTCGGACGCCGAGTCTACTGACCAAGAGGACGAGCAAAACAAGGCGTCTGCTTGTGGACACGGGCACGGCCATGCTCATGGACCTGGCCGCAAGGTTGCACCGCTGGGAGACAAAAAGGGCGGAAAGAACATGAAGATGAAGAAAAGAGCCGAGAGGGCGCCGAGTCCGAATGCGTATGAGAAGGTGCCGAGAAAAAAGGGGTTTGCTTGAGGGACGAGTGGCTTTTTTTGTTTTCTTTTTTCTCTTCTTTTCTTTTTTTCCTTTTCCTTTTTTATTTTCTCTTCTTTCCCTTTTTATTTCTTCTTCTTTTTTTTTCTTTTTTTTCTCTTTTTTTCTCTACACTAAATGAGCCATTGACGAGATGAGATGACACGAGGGATGACACAAGGTTACATGAACTTTTACCCGTTTTGGAAGACGGGGTCCGGAAATACGGATATTGGATTGACGAGCATAACAATATATACACACATATACATATAGCGTTGCGGCATATTGTGGGAGCCGTCTAGTTTCGAATGCGTATAGAACGAAATGTCATGAGCAGCGCCCATTCACCGGGCGGTATGACACGGCTGTCGCGCACAACCATGTTAAACATGAAGGCAAACAAAACACAATGACTATCAACCTAATGGCGCACGTCTTTCAGACCTATATATTTTCATCGGAGTCCCGTCCAAATACATTTTCGGGAACTCCTGGCAGGGCGGCTTCCGTCGCGGATAGAAGACAGGAATGGTATTATGGTCTTGGTGTAGCGTACAGTTGACGGCGCGATGAGCCTGCGTATGCGTGTCGTGAGGACTTGAAAAACGATTGTAAGTCGTATGAAGAAAGGTGGTGTAGAGTGATGGTGTAGAGTCTAGGAGAGACTGCGGCGTTTCATTTCCACTTCCATGTGAGAGGGTCTAAACTATGGCTTTTATTCTTCTTCTTTTTTTATATATATTTATATATATAAAATACTGTATTTCTCTTGTTACTTTTAGTTTATTATTACTTTTATTATTACATTTATTTTATTCTATTATTTATTCTTTTTATAATTACGTTTTTATTACTTTTTTATAATTTAGTTTTTACTATTTTTTACTATTTATTGTATTCCTTTTTATATTCTTCTCTATTCCATTTCATCATACAACGTTTAACCCACTGTCATATCGTCTAGCCCCTTCAGTCCCCGACACCAATGTACATGTACATATGTACATACACACCTGCATAGCTGCACTTGTGAAGGCGAGCGAATTTCCGGCAGGTAGGAGACGGAACCATGTACGCGGAGGGAGAGGGGGGGCCGGCATAACGTGACGTAGTCAAAGTGGGGGAATGAGGGGGCCGGCTGGAGTCTATTTCTGCCGTGATGCGGTCCGTTTCAGAGGGCCGTGGATTTAGCCGTGGAGAACGGCCAGACGTGCAGTGGGCTCGGGGGATGCCCGGACATTTTCATCATCATTGTGTGTGTGTGAGGTTGGTGCAAAAGGGTCGGGATTTGCGTGCGGCGCGGCGTTTGAAATGGAGGATTGTATCTACGTCTACGTCGCTGGGCACGTGCAGATATGGAAATCATGTACTTGCATGTGTTGTGCGTAAGCAGGCATGCAAGATACCCTGTACCGTTTTCTCGCACCACATCCGACTCATGTCTGACCAACAGATCCAGAAGTCGTGCCACAACGTCTCTAGCTCATCCGCCCGTTGCACGTTGTATGTACGTACCTAGGTACATGACAGTATGATGCGGAAGAGCGGATAGTAACCCTTTTCCCTGTATGGATAGGGAAAAGCAATAACGTTAAAAATGAGACGGGTTTCACAGCCCACGCCGACAAGGGATGGTGGAAGGATAAAACAAACCCATTGCAACGGCGACACCGGCCGACTATTCACCTGGTGTTCCGGCCTATCCAACAAGGGAGCCTGAGGCAGGTAATCAATAGGCATGGCAGATCTGGTCGCCCTGACGAATGGCCGATGCCGCATCGGGCTCACCTAAGCTGACCAATCAGACCAGAGGGATTCGCCTCGGTCGCCACGGCGTGGTGGGACACCAGCCAAGGACTCTGATGTGGGGCACCTGTGCGGGGCGGCGTGTGGCTGGGAGATGGGGGATCGCTGCCTTGGCCAAGCCCAGCCCCAAGCACAATTGTCTGGGAAATTCTGCCAGTTCTGCCAGTTCTGCCGTCTTGCAAGTCAAGTCGACTCCAGCGTTGCTTCTCTGCTTCGACCAGCACTACAAAGACAAGCACACGGTTTCGCGTTTCGTCCTACCTTTTCGTCGACTGATGATTAAATATCACCACACGTTTGGACGAAAAAAGGAACAGAGGGACCAGGCCAGTCAGTTTCAAGGCAATTCCAGGCCGAATGCCCTGTTTTCTTTTGGTTTGTGAAGCCGGGGAATCCGGGGTTTTCCGTTGGGGGGGGGGGGGGGGGGGGGGGGGGGCGTGCCCCGCGTGTGTTTTTTTGCTGCCTGTCTGGCTCAAGCAGTCAGGTCCCGTCCAGATATCATGGATTTTTGATGTGGAAAGATACGACAGGACCGCGGCTTGCTTTTGAGCGCGTTGATCGTAAGCACGTAGCATGTATATTGCTCTTGCTGTGCACGATACGACTGCCTCAAGACTCACGCGTCACAGGCACAAGGACCAAAGATTCATTGTGCTTACAGAAAGCGTCGATCCTCTCAACACTCAGCCGCAAACCGGGGATTGTGGCGCATTGGCCTCCCGTTGTCGGGACTTGCAGGAATAGCAAAACGGCGCATAGTACTAGCTAGGTGGTCAACAAACATGTGGCATTTGGAGGAAAGGTCTGTTGCGTTGGAGAAAAGTCATGCCCACTTGACACGGTGACACATAACAAGAAAAATGGTAATAGCAACGGCGCCAGTGGTTGGGTGTCTGGTATCTGGGATGGATGCATGCTGGGGATTGGACCACCCGAGATAAGCATAGAATTGAGTGCTGAGATGCCGGACCACAAACAGACCAGATAGACCAGACCCTTCGCGCTGCCTCCAACGACCCGAGGGAAATCTGTCTTGACCCGGTCCCCTGGTTGTGCCTCGCTTCGTCCGCTTTGTGCCATGCACCAGTACCAGCTGTTAGGAACAAACATGCTGCGCTGGACGAGTCGCTTGCTCCGTCGTGTTGATTCCTGTCTGGTGTCAGTCAGTCAGCGTCTTGTGTCTGTCTTGTGACTTCTTGTGTCTATCGGGAATTCCACAAGCCAAAGGTTGGCGGCAGGTGCGCCACGGCGCGCCTGCCGAGCCTCTGGTCTCCGGACTCGCGAATCGGCAGCTACCAGACCTTAGTTGGTTACTGAGCACTTTGAACTGGTTTTATGACCAAGCTCAATGACAAAAGGCATGATTGATTGATCTCGGTGCGAGAGCAGTGACGCCACCTGCACTAATGGGGCCAAGGTGGAGCATGTTCTGTCCACAGTATCCACGGAGAGCGAAAGGGGAGCGCCTGCCTTATCTCCCTGCATGCGGCCCCCCTGAGCATCTGGGTACCTGGGCAGGCAGGTACCTAGGGCGGTACTTATTTGGCCCTGGCGAGTGTTCCATATTTGCTTATCTCTGGTGCCGTTCAGTGTACAGTGCAGTGAACGAGTGGGCGTGGGCGTGGGCGTGGGTCTGCGGGCGTGCATTAAACCAGTCCAATTGCTCTGACAGTCACGTTCCGACCACTCACACGCCCGCTCAGCCCGTCTGAACGACCAGACATGTATCTGGCTGCTTTTTTTAAAAAAAAGCCTCGCCCGCTGCATCAGACAACTGAATCGTATTTCTTTTAAGAAGGAACCCCCCAAGGCTTCCCGTCACGCCTTGTTTCTTTCCCTCGCTCCAAACCTCTTTGCAAATCATCTCTACCCTACCTGTCTACGACTCATACAACCTTCCTCACTCACCCTCTCTCTCTCTCTACCACAGTCATGGTGAGTCGATGTTCTGCTCCCATCGCAGTAATGCAATCGCGCTCCCCGGTTGCGGGGCTTGAACAGCGCTCTTTGTAGCAATTTAGTAGGGAACAAAGAAGAAGAAAAATGACTGACTCGATTCCATGGCGAACCACGACTGCAGGCTTCCCGAGAAGTTCTTTCCTCCCGAACGGAGACGGTACGATGCGCCTTCCTTCGCTGCACTTCTTACTCCATGGCTCTGTCCAATCCAATCGTAGCTCATTACCTTGCAGCTGACGCTGACTGCTCTTCCTCTTCCAGCTCAACAAATACCTCAAACTGGAGCAAAAGGGCTCCCTCATTGCCGAATACGTCTGGGTCGACGCCATTGGCGAGACCCGATCCAAATCGAGGGTGAGTTTTTCTCCACCCCGTTTCGTTTTCATTTTTGTGAAAGAAAAGGCAAAAAAGAAAAGAAAAAAAGAAAAGACTGCCCACCAGATTTGCCCGTGTTCCTTCTTTGCTTCTTGATTCTGGACATCGGCTCTGTTGCATCAAAACACCTACCCTGCCGCTGCTACTCTGTCTGCATACGTCATGGAGAACCGGACTCGACAATTCCACGCTGGCTGGCCAATCTCTGCACGCTGCTATATGGCACATTTGCGAGGAGAACATCCGACTGCGTCCGACTGTGCCCCGCCCCGACCCACACATAATATCTTGGTCTCGGCATCGACCAAGGCCAGATCAGCTCAGCCCAAATATAGTTTGTTCGCTGCTCCCGAACGGACTGCGCCACGAAGCGGACTAAGGCCTTCACTCTTCGGTTTGGGCCTGGAGAGGCTCGTCCAAGATGGGCCGGGAGGCTGCGCGCTGTCGCCGAGCACCAGCAGCGCACAGCGTGGCATTCCCCCGGCCACTTCGCGTCGCTGCGACCAATTTCCCCCGCCGCCAAAGCCATGTCCACTAGATTGCGCCTACCAGCCACGCGTGCGCCGATCGGACCAACCGCCAGCAGCGATGTGAGGTCGAGACTCCTTGGCATGGAAACTCGTGACACGCGGTTGCTCCGGAGAGCAGAGCAGAGCTGAACATCAACCTGTCGATGCATGGTGTACGATGCATGCAGTGTCAGAACAGATCAAGGAGCAAAGAACAGGACACACTCATTGGCCCGTTGCCACTTAGCTCTACTACAACGGACGGCCAGCCATGCACATATCAAGCGAATGCTAACACATTCTCGTTTGACAGACTCTCCCCGTCAAGGAATACAAGCCCGAAGACCTCCCTGTGTGGAACTTTGACGGCTCATCAACAGAGCAGGCGCCTGGCGACAACTCTGACGTCTACCTGCGTCCCTGTGCCGTCTTCCCTGATCCCTTCCGCGGCAGCCCGAACATCATCGTTTTGACTGAATGCTGGGATGCCAACGGCGTTCCTAACAAATACAACTACCGACATGAGTGTGCCAAGGTCATGGAGGCCTACACCGAGCACGAGCCTTGGTTCGGTCTCGAGCAGGAGTACACTTTGCTCGACCACGATGACCGGCCCTTTGGCTGGCCCACTGGCGGCTTTCCCGCTCCGTATGTCCTCATTTCCCTTTTCCCAGGCTTTGATGCCTGCTCACACCGAAAGAGATCAAGACATGCTAATCCTCACGTAGTCAAGGCCCATACTATTGCGGTGTCGGCAGTGGCAAGGTTGTGATGCGTGACATCGTCGACGCCCACTACAAAGCTTGCTTGTGTAAGTAATATGCTATTTCTCCTGAAAAGCCAAGCGGCATCCGGAAGCGCATGTACAATGGTGCCGACGGTCAAAGCCACTTCTTTTCATGGTCCATTCCACATTATTGTTGCTGACCAAATTTCTCACATAGTCGCTGGCATCAGAATTTCCGGCACCAATGCCGAGGTCATGCCTGGTCAGTGGGAGTACCAGGTCGGTCCCTGCGATGGCATCAACAGTAAGCCTTTTCTCCTTTGCATTCCAAATCGAACATTTCCAAAGCAGCGCAGCTGACCAGCTTATTTTTTTTCAGTGGGTGACGAGCTCTGGTGCTCGCGATTCTTCCTGGCCCGTGTGGCCGAAGATTTTGGCGTCAAGGTGTCCTTCCATCCCAAGCCCATCAAGGGTGACTGGAACGGTGCCGGTATGCACTCCAACTTCTCCACCAAGGAGATGCGTGCCGAGGGCGGCCTCAAGTTCATCGAAGAGGCCATCAAGAAGCTCGAGCCTTTCCACTTTGATTGTATCAAGGAGTACGGCGAGGATAACGACCAGCGTCTCACTGGCCGCCACGAGACTGGCTCCATTAACGAGTTCTCTTATGGCGTGGCTAACCGTGGTGCCTCGATACGTATTCCCCGCGAAACCGCCGCCAAGGGATGCGGCTACTTCGAGGACCGTCGCCCCGCATCCAACGCTGATCCTTACCGTGTCACCAAGATTCTCATGACGTCCATCTTTGGCAAGTTGTAAAGGTCAAGAGGGTTCAACAGGAGCAGAGGTGTGGCGTAGAACATGGTAGTAGAGGTTTCTAATTTTGGCGACGAACAGAGTTGCCAACACATTGTGCGAAACCGCTCGTATGGTAGCACGGGTCTTTCACTTGTAAAATTCAAGTGGTGGTTTCTCCTTTTCCAGCTTAATGGACTAGATGTGTGGTATTTTCGGGTCTTGAGGTCCGTGGCGTTTCGGAGCGATATTGTATATAGATTTATTGACATGACTTGGGCTATAGCTTAGCTCAGATACGTTATTTATCGACTTGGGTGAGGGGAATGATTAGTTGTATCGTTTCAAGTTGATTGTTTTTGTTCAGCCGACATGTGACCTAAACATATATTGCCACGGGTCCCAGCCCCCGCCTTTCAGGGTGTCAAGGCATACCACAACAACGCCAATATCTCATGGCTACTCATCCAGCGATAGACTACCACTAAGGAAAGTGCGACTAGAAGTTGATAAAAGGAAGAACCGGGTGGCGATGGCTGGAAGATGAGAGGGATGTGTGGAAGATTCGTTGAGAGTGTGGGTGTAATGCGTGATATAATTTTCCTTTTCTTTTTTTTTTCTTCTTTTCTTTTCTGGTTTTTTTAAAAAAAAAAGAAAAAAGAAAAAGGAATTTGTCGGTCAACGTGCCGGGTCAGTTCTGATGAATCATCTGTCTGGACTAAAGGATGGTATTTGGCGATGAAATCAGTGTCAGCACGACCGACGACACAATAACAATAATGATGGCACGATCATGGCGCGGTAATGACACAATCTATTGCAGCATGCTCAGTGCTCGATACTCTTCCCCTACGTTCCCTCTTCATCCGACTTCGATTGATTCCTGGCACGATATTCGTGTCGTCCTTCATCTCCCGCTTTACACGCCCCATCATCACACACGCCAACGGCCTATTCTGCAGCCTTCTTGTGCCTAAACCACTGTTAGTCCTCGCGTCTGAATCATCAATCAACTCGACATGCGAAAAAAAAAAGAACACATACTTGCTAACAACTCGCTCAATGCCGTCCAATCCCATGCGCAGCACGTCCATTCTTGGGCCGTACGAGAAACGCACAAAGTGATGACACGGGCTGTCAAAGAGGTCACGACGTCTTGACGGGTTTAGGTCAAAGAAGATGCCGGGCACCACAATAACCTTTTCTTCCAGGCATGCCTGGAAGAAGTTGAGACCATCGGCAATGCTTTCCGGGAGACCCTCGAGGTTCAACCACCTATGGATGTTGTCAGTTTTTTAATGCTTTTTTTCGTCTCATTCCACCAGGCAAAAAACGACAATCTAGTGCACGGCGGAAAACGTACAGGTAAAATGTTGAGTCTGGGACATATTTGATAACGAAGCCCATCTCACGGAGACGACGAACGACGAAATCTCGCTTGTCCTAGTACGGTGAAGGCCAGTCAGTTTCAGGTTCAGATCCACATATATATGCAGTAGGTGTGAGGCAGCTTTGTTGCTTGGTAAATGACATACTCGGAAGTGGCGTTGCAGATGAACCATTTCGTTTTGGACCAGGGTTGGGTCCAACATGGGAATAGCAGCATCTTGGAACGCGTGGCACGCACCACCATCCAAGTAGCTGCCGCAAGAGCCAATACTACGTCTCATTAGCCTCTCGAATCAAAGTGTAAGATACATCAAAGGGTACAATAAAGAATTGTTGACAAGAGCCACTGAGAACGTACGCAGCGATGTATTCTAGATAAAAAAGAATAAAAAATAAGTCAGCTTCCAAGATTTCAAAAGTTTTGCCCATAGTCCAGGCATTTTTATCGTGACACTTTGACGTACCCTTGGGCCCCAGAATCCATGCAATTCGCCATCCAGGAAGTCGGAAGCGCTTAGTCAGACCGTCGATGATCAAAACATCATCTTCGTCAACATCCTCCACATTTTCGGCTGCTGAAATGGTAGTGCCGTCGCAATTGCTTGTGTAGTTGTATCCCGAGTAAAACTCGTCACTGATAAAGGTAGCGCGACCGCGGCAGATGTCCTGGATTTCTGCCAACTCTGGATTGGCCACGACTCGGCCAGTAGGGTTTCGGGGATTTGAGGTGAGAATCACCGAGGTGCCGCGGGAGATTTCCTCGGCGATCTTGTCGGGGTGGATATGGTAGCCATCCTCTTCTGACAGAGGGACAGGGATAGCAGCAAACTGAAACGCATCATCGTGTTAGCTTTGTTGTCTTGAAGTTGGCCCTAGATGAAGAGGTATAGAACGGAACCAACATTTTTGAACAGACTCAGCATTTCATTGTAGGCCGTGTAGTCGGGCAAGAAGAAACTGAGGTATGAGTTGCCAAGGACAGCAGCGATTCGAATCAAGCCGGCGCGGCCGCCAGGGACAATGGCGACGTTTTCCCACGTGTATTGGCTATCCTTGCCTTTGCGATGCATCTCGTTGTATAGCTTGGCGACGGCCTCTCGGAGTGGCTTGATGCCAGCAGTGGGGGCATATTCTCGGGCGGCCATGGAAATGTCAATGGTTTCGGGTCGCTTGAAGCAGCCGGCGATGTCGTCTTCCACTTCGGGAGCGCCCTGGCCCAAATTGGCCCAAGATTCGGGATCTTCAAAATAACCTAGCTCGGCGGCGCGCTCCGTGCACCAAATGACACCGGTCGACGCTCTGCTAGCATCGAGGCCAGCGTGGGGAAGGTGGCCCTCGTGAGCATTGCGAAACTGGCGATGGACTTTGGATTGAACCTCTGTGCAGTACCGTTAGCATCATTCGCATCCCAAGTAGAACCATGTTACGGAGACCAATGGCAGCTTGAGGCCGTCGCGATGCGGTGCGGTGCGGTGCGGGGGAGGGGTTGGGTTGGGTTTGACATGACGGAATTGTGTCTCAAACAAAACAACAGATTCTCACACAAGAAAATAAAACCGCAGTCCAGACTGCGCGACCCTGGACACCAACACAGCAAGAAAAGGTAAAGAAAAGGAAAGAGGGAAGGAAAAGAGGAAAGGAAAAGAGGAAAAAAAAAAAAGAACGAGTGCAGTCTTGGCATGACATGTGGCGCCTCCATGTTTGGCTTTCCATGTCTGGCTTTGGACGGCAATGGAAGTGTATCAAAAGCCAAGCAAAGCAAGCTTACCATTCACTCCAGGCTCAGCGTTGCTGAACCGCCGAGCTCGAGGCTTGGGAGCGCCAGTGTGGCGATTGAAGGAGAACTTGCGACCACCAAACATGGCGACGGAGTGAGACGATGGATAAGTGTTGGATTAAAACAGAAAAAGGCACAGCCAGCTTTTCTCTCCTTTCCCTGTTCTGCGGATTGGACACGGGGGAAGTAGGAAAAGGGCAAAAGAAGGGTAGAAACCAGAAAAAAAGGTCCAGGGGATAAAAAAAAAACGGCCGTGAGAGAAGAGAAGCGAGAGCTTGTTCCGCCGACAAGTGGAGAGAGAGAGGGATATGCCACGCTCAGGCGCGGCTTCGGGCACTTATAAAGTGGCACACGCACCAGTCTTTGACCTCTTCTTCTTATTATTACCTTGACACCAGTTTTCCTGGGGGAGGCCGTAGAACGGATCCCGTGTCAAGGCTTGAAGTGGAGATGGAGGGGCCCGGTTCTGGGTTCTGCCAGCCAGTGGCTGTTAATCTTATTTCTTTTTCTTTTCTGTCCCTTGCTGCGATTTTGCCTCTCGCGAGTTTGGGAGAAAAGCGCGGAGGGTAGGCACGCGACAGGATCGGACAATGAAGGGTGCAGTGAGAGCAAGAACAATAAAAAAGAAAAATAAATAAAAGAGTCCCGAGATGGTGGAACAAGAAGAAACCTCTGGGTGGTGGACCGGACGCTGATCAGACGAAGGATTCGGTGATGCACACGGCAAGCAAGGGGAGAAGCGGCTTGGGGATTGCGGATGGACGGTTGAGGCTAGGCCAATGGCGAGGCTGCGCTGCTGAGCCCGTCGAACACGAGGAATCTCGGGGTGCGAAGGAGAGGCATTTTCTCACGAGAGCATCCAGAGCGTCCACGAAGGTCAGGACTAGGGCTGGGGTTTTTTTCGTTGTTTGAAACATTCGACAGATGGGACAATGTATCAGCCAGAGATGCTGCTGAATACATCATACATACATGTGCTTGTCGGCTGGGCGTGCAGGCGTGCAGCTGTCGACAAGCTGCTCACAGTTTGCGCAGGCAGGTGCGACGCCAGATCGGGAACTCGGCACGCCAGTTTCCTGATCTTTTTTTTTTTAAAAAAAAAGAAAAAAGAAAAAAGAAAAAAAAGGGGGGGGGGGAGATAGAGAGAGAGAAGGGGACGACGGCAGGAGAGGCGTTCTGCTTTCTCGGGCGACAAGATTTGAACTGACGCCGCTTCACGGTCGACATGGACTTGGTTACACGTCATGTTCCGGAGCACGGTTCCAGCTACGAAGCATCACCATCACCATCGCCATCGCCATCGCCCTCTTGATCTTGCCCTGATCGCCACAAAATCGTGAGACTCTGTGTCTTGACGTCCAGAAAGGCGGTGTCTCGATCCCCCCACTCTGGCAAGTCCCAAGTTGCGTCGCGGTTCCGGCTATTTTCGCCATTTTGTATCAATCGCATTGCCTTGGCACCAGTACTCCGCAATTCCCTTTCCCATGGGGTCGCATCCCGTCAATGGACGGATGCAGCAAAGCACCTTTTTGCCTCCGCAATGCAATGCGTCGCAGACCGACCGACAAGGGGAGGAAAGAGAAGAGCAGAAGGGACAAAAATCGGCACAGGGCCGGGAGGGGGGGCACGCGATGCCAGCAAGGATATCAAGGAGACCTGTCGGACGTGCTGTGCACATCGATACAATACAAGTCGAGTCGCACTACATTCGGGAAAATGTATCATATGTTGTGCATATTCACGGTGCCGCCTCGATCCATGTGCGGGCGTGGCGTGGCGTGGCGTGGCGGCCCATCAACAATTGTCTTTGCCATGTGTGCGTGTATGGATGTATGCATGTACAGTACATCGCACTACGGTTATTCGCGATGGAACCGGCCACCATACACTTCCGAGATGCATCGTCATTCCGCCCAGCCTTTTGTCATGTCTGAAGTGCACAAAGGCCAAAAATCATCGCCTCGCCCAGTCCCAGTCAGACAGACACCATTGGCCGTCGGCAGCAGCAAAACAGCAATGGCCCGCCTTCGCCCGGAACCCGGATAAACAGTGGAGCTTCCCCAGCCTCAAACCCCAAAATCCCAAGTGCCGTTGAACAAAACATGTCGACATCTAAACAACAGTACAAACCATGATCCGTGACTCCGAGCCGCCGACAGCTTCATTTCATGACCCCTTTACGAAGAAATACACAACCGAAACACATTGTATATACCCCAGATGATCTTCCCCCTGTCTGCTCCCCTCAAAAAAAAAAAAAAAAAAAAACCAACCCCGGGCCCAACCACAGACACACAGAAGCGCCCCCAACTCCCCCGCAGAAAACTAGAACCTTCCATCCCGAGGCCAAATCCTGCCAAAAGACCTTTTTTTCCCTCTCTTCTATTCTCTATTTTTTTTTTCAATTTGATTTTCCACTCCACGTAGAAAGCCCTCCAAATTATGTTCTCTGCCCTCCTCCGTCGCGCCACGCGCATCACCACTCCATCTCCATCTCCCCTCGCCAAAATGTCCTCCTCGCACAATCCATCCGCCTCCTCATCGTCCTCCTCCGCCAAAGAAGCAGGCTCAGATACAACCCCAACGCATGATCCATCAAGCACCAGCGCCAGCGCCAGCGCCAGCACCATCAAAAACCCGCCACTGTGCCTCCCCTGTCCCTCACCCGGAACAACAGCAAAACTAGACGTCAGCGGCGACGGCACCAGCATCAAGCTAGACCACCTAGGTCCCATGGTCGTCAACGTCGACGGGACCATATCCCGCATCGGCAACTGGGGGAATATGGCACCCATCGAGAAGAAGAACGCGCTGCGCATCCTCGCGGATCGCAATAAGCGGCGTCTCGACGCTCTGAAGGAGGGGGGGAAACCCTAGGGAGTTTTTTTTTCGGGTGGGGTATTTTTTGGGGGGGAAAGAAAATACAAGGAGATTTTGATTTTCAAGTATCAAGAACCGCGTCTACCGGAGCGAGATGACTTTTTTTTTTGGACGCGCTGTACACCTTGTATGATTGTCTGAGAGCGTGATACGAGAGGAATTCACATGCAATGCATGTACAAGTGCATGTGCATGAAGCTATATATATATCCACTGATTCCATCGTGGGAGAGTGAAAGAAATAGTGCTCTCCACGTCCATGGGAGTAATTAGATACCATTTCAACAAACAAGCGCAACTACATCTAGAGCAGCGCAATTGTGGAAGAATAAACAATAAACAGGCGTTCTACCCCATATCCGTACCGGGCCGATGCATGACACGACAGGCTCTTTCTTGCAAGTGCGTCATACATACTACCTACCGAGGTAGTATGTATATGACACGCACTTAGGTAGGTGGTACCTAGTATGTATAACAAGTCTGCACAGAAAGCGAGAAAGAATGGGCGGGACTTTTCGACGCTCAAATGAAGTCATGCACGCAGACATAACATCTCGAGTGGAAAGGAAGAAAACGGAATATAAATGCTGGAAAAAAAAAGTAAGTAGATAAGAAAAAAGAAAAAAAAATAGCAAATATATGCAATTTCTCATCTCGGCACATGCGTAAATTGGTAACAGCCTTCTCGCTCTCGCCCGTGTCAGGGACGAGTGCCATGCGCCACCAGTCGCTTTGTTTATAACGTAGACCACTACATCGCTGACCGCCGCCCCCGGCCGTCATCTTATATAAGTAGCAGGTAGTCTTCTTACACAAAAAGATCCAAAAAAACGGATTTTAAACAAAAATACCATCCAACGCCATGGCATGAGAGGACAACTCCCCTGTTGGAATGACCGTCATGCCCAGATGATGATTTTATCATCATCGGTACATCATCGCATCGTGGTCACGTGTGTTTAATTCCTTATGTGCTCCTTTGTCGAGTCGACATGGGCACAACAGGCTTTTTTTTGTAGCGAGAACAAGCATCACCGACAAGTGTCACCAGTGAAAGGCGTCATCAATCGTCACCCGCGGACTCGCAAGAGGATGATGACTCGGCCTTGGTGGTAGTCTTTGTTTTTTTAGCAGCGTGCTTGGTGAAGTCCTTCCACAGAGCAGTGATGTCGTCGCTGCCCTCATTCTTCTCGACGAGCAGGTTCTTCAGCCACTTGTTCTCCGTCTCCAACTGGGATATCCTGTTTTCAAGAGCATTGACCTTTTCGGTCATCTCCTTGGCCGACTTTTCCAAAGCCTGCTCGCGCTGCTTCTTCTTGATGCGGAAGCGAGCACTGGCGGCCGTGTTTCGACGACGCTTGTCCTCCTCGGCAGCAACACGGGACGTCTCCTCATAGTTCACTTGCTGGCCCACGGGCGGACCGGCGACGGCAGTGGACATGGCATCTGAATTCCTCTTGCCGCTGGCGTGGACATTGCCTTGACGGAATTGGGGCTGCTGATGTGGCAATTGCACGTGATTGGGCTGCAGGGGCTGGAATCCCTGTACGACGTCTGAGAAGGCGTTCATGGGTGGAGCGGCATATGTGTCGCCAAAATCAGTAAAGTTGAAATCGCCTTTTGCGAGTGAGTCATGTTAGCCAGAGTGTATCCAGGGTGCGCAAAGAAGACATGTTTCGTGTAGGCAATGCAAGTTTCGAAAAGAAAAAAAAAGAAAAAAAAAAGGAAAGAAAGGGAGAAGAGTAAAAACAAAAACGAAATAAACAACAAAATTCCATCAAAATTCCACATCGCAGCTTAAGACTGGAAGTACACTCTCAGGGACAGCAAGCCCAGCTCAGTGTGCAGGCCAGTCCAGTGTGCAGTGCGGATAGGAAGGACAGTAAGGCTGGTGCAGCCTGGACGCAGGAGATCACGAGGAATTGCGCCATCGCTGACCATTAGTCATCGAAAGATGACCACCCCACTTGACCAGCGTCCGACACACGAACCGTTGCAAAGAGGGCCGCGGTCGGGTGGCCTCTATCGGAAAAAGATAGGACGCACCAAAAACAGCGAGTGGTAGCACGTGTACCACCGGATGAGGGCAGGGGGAGGAAGAAGGGGCAGAAAGAGGCAGCAAGCGTGCATGTCGTGTCATGCGTGCATTGAGACGACCGTGATGATGGAGGGGAGTCACAAAGCTCCGGGCACGACAGATTGCTCATGCTTTAAAATATAGCGCACGCGACTCGCAATCAAAGGAATGCAGTAGCGGCAAGACGGGCCAATAGAAGATAGAGAGAGAGAGACAGAGACAGAGAGAGACAGAGAGAGAGAGAGAGAAAGAGAGAGAGAGAAAGAGAAAAGTCACAACTCACTTGACATAAAGTCCAAGCTGGGCATGTCATCGATGTTTGTCTGGCCGGGAGTCGAGTCTCCCGGTGCCGTAGAATTCTGTCGCGTGACGGTGTTGGCATTCACCTTGACATTGACAGGCTGTGCCTGGAAGTCGGTGTTCTGACCAGAGTCAAAATCGAAGAATTGCGTGTTTGTAAAGAGAGCAAGGTCGTCCTCGATGTTGAAGCCATCGTCAGCACCGACAGTGGTGGTGTCCTGCGGACTGATGGTATTAAGGTCGCGAAGGTATGCGGACACATTGGGGCCGTGTCGCCCACTGTATGTCGACATTTTGGCGGCGGGACGACGAACAAGTCGAGGATTGACCGGAGATTTCGTGTTCAGGATCCGCAGTGAGCTGCTCTATCGTTCTTTGTGCTTCGTGGTGGGATAGATTGAACGTGCAGTTGTTTTCTGTTTGTGTTCTTCTCGCCAACAGAGGGTTTCGTTTCTTCCGGTGCCGAAGAGGTGGCGGGGAAAGCAGAGCAGGGTCGAGACACCGGGGCAAGGCAGTTTGCGGCAGGCGTGAATCGGAGCCTTTTTTTTTTTTTTTTTTTTTTTTTTCCTCTGTTAAATTTCGATTTCGATTCAAACGGTCGAATCTCGTGATTTTTCCGCAGAGGGTAGCAGAACGAGTAGACGGGATGATTGTTGTTCGTAGGTGGGAGCTTCAGGCAGATGGGTGATGACAGATGACAGTTTGACGCGGCCACAGTCCCGGGCCGATTGATCAAGAGCCGCTGCGGATTTTGCGCGCAAAAAAAGAAAAAGCACTGACATGCGCTTGTTCCCAAGGTGTAGCCGAGCGGCGCCGAAACAGGGACGACGACTGAAAGAGTTCTGGTCGGGTCCAGTCACCCCACTGGAATTCAGAGTTCAGCCAGAGCCGAACAGAAGTTCCAGGCCGCGCTCGCGCCAAGAGCCCATTGATTTTAGCCGTGAATAGAGAGACTGGACTGGCCTGGACCGATCGGAGCACACGCATTGGGCAGTCTGGCGTCTGGCAGCTTGGACTTTGCATTAGACGTGGACGTGTGGGGCGTGCGATGGGCTGGCAGGGCGGGCTGGCAGGGCGGGGCTGGGGCTGGTGCTTTGAAATCCGTGATGCAGGCGTTCCCGCTCCGAGGGCTCCATGACCAATCACGTCTGTCATCTGTGGCTGGAGAAGACGGTCCCATCAGGAGTACCCATCAGCGTCATGCAGGTCTTATCTTGTTCTGCTTTTTGCAAGATTCTCGGTTATTATACGCACGCATGCAGCAGGAGCTGTTGTAAGACTGTCGGCGCTCTGCACCCCACTCTACACTCTGCACTCTGCACTCTGCACTCTGCACTCTGCACTCTGCCACTCTGCCACTCTGCCACTCTGCCACTCTGCCACTCTGCCACTCTGCCACTCTGCCACTCTGCCACTCTACACTTTACACTCTACACTCTACACTCTGTCCTCACCCTCCAGTCACATGATCATCGCTAAGCAACTTCGTCACTGAGACACTTGCCCACCGCCCAGGCCATGAGTTCGTCCGTCGGCCGCGCGAACCATGATTGGCCCTCGACTGCAGACACCAGAACTTTGCTTTGCCTCGCGGCGTCCTTTTTTCTCTCTCTCTTCCTTTTTCGAATGATTCAAATGAGCACACACAAGCACATGGCATGCCTGCGTGCCAAATGTCTGCTCTATCACTGACCTGGAGATAAAGCACGGGTTAAAAAAAAAGTAGCGGGATTCCAGACAATGGATCAGATAACATGGGACGCTCCCGCCTGAGAGTGAACAAGAATAGCCTTATTCTGCCCTGCCCTGCTATGGGTCAGATTATCTAGCCGGAGACGGACATGTTGCCGTGATGGCCCTGCCTCGCCGACTCGCGGTCGGATGAATTACTACAAGACGAGTGCCAATCCGGTCTGGTGGCAACGCCCCATTGCCGATTTGTCATCCATGAAGAGAGTTGCGATGGCTTGCCGTTTCGGATACATCGGGACGGCAGTGACGCAATGGACATGCCATTAGTTCGTCCCTTGAACCTGAGAACAAATGGCTCGACTTTCCCAGTCACGGAGAATACGTCATGACTGGATGTAGTCTGATTTTGCTGTGCGTTTCATCTCTCAAGACTTGTAAAGAGCTGCAAGTTGTGTAGGTGCCTGTTTACAATGTAGAAAAGTGCCTTTCCTTTGACCATCAAATCCGTGCTGTAATTTGTGAATAAGCTTTATAGGGCAGCTGCACCATAAATCGGGAGCGTCATCCATTCTTCAACACACATATTGTGTGTCCCCCGTTTGCGACATTTCCACCCGTTGTCAGCTGTCGGATTTCATTGTTCAGCATGTGATCTGACGACTATTATATGATGCAGTTTAGTCGTCAGATCCGAGCTACAGTGCTCTCCCCCCTTTTTGGAGTCCACATGCAATGCTGAACAGTATCAGGAACCCAAGCTACTCCAGTAAGCTATTGACTCAGTGGGTAGATACAGAGGTGTAGCCTCATCGTCTTCAGGGAGTTCTTGATGTGCGATATCAGATTCGAGAGATCCGCTCCATAGTGAATCACTCAGACGTCTGGCTCACCAGCACAGGCACCTTCAATGTTGGCGCACCGCATCTGTAGATATAAAGCCCGAGGTTCCTGCTTCAGCCAAGTGCAATGAGATGGGTAGCTTGACAAACTTATCACCAAAATCCATTTCAGTTAGGTGAGGGAGAAGAGCCGGCAAAGGGGATTTCAGCGATAAATATATCTAAGCCTATATCATTCAAAACTTTTCTCTTTGTGTGACGTGATCTGCACAAACGAGAGGAAGGCAGGAAAAATGGCGTTGGAAGGGGGGGGGCCTTCCGTCGTTTGTCGCATGAAGTATATACATATGCAAGTGGTTCTCACGGCGGCCGGCTGATACGTCTTTTGTACCATCGTTGTCAAACCCAGAGATCAAGGGCGAACTCTGGCGGATCAATCATTTCAGTCTAAATAACGCGTGATTTTGCCAGCAGTGAGCGAATGGTGATGTCCCATGCTATATTTCGCGTTTGATGAGAATCCGCTTGCCGTCCCATCTAGTAAAGGACTTTCCGCTCTCGCCACGGTAGCATCGTGTAGCGTTCATGTTCTCCTTGTTCGTCTTGTTGGGATTTGATGTGGAGATGGAGAAAGCGAGCATCGGATCGGGTATGGGAACACGTTCTATAAAGTTGGTTGCAGTTTGTCGTCGAGACGCGCGGAAGGCGCTTTGTAGCAGATGGTAGTCAGTCATCTGTTCGTGTTTGACTTACAATGTGTTGTTATCTAAGGGAGACGTGCATACAGACGAACATGTCCACCGCGGTGTGGCGAGACTCTGTGTTGTGCAAAGGGACAGGCTACAGGTCGGACACAGGCCTGATTGTGCAGAGCCGGTCAGTCGTGATGCAGATTTCACGTGTGACCTATTTCAGTAGGAATCAGGATGCTCCATCGCCAGAGATGAGGCCGTATAAAAATAATAAAAACGAGCTCGAGCTGCACCAAGCTGTGCGAGGATGATGTTGCCCAAATCAGGTACTGGCTTTGGGACTGGCAGTTCACGACCGACGACCGACGTTGAATGTCAGAAATGGCAAGTCCCGTGACTACCACTCCATTTGACGATGATTGCCAGAGTAAACGGAACGTTGAAAGAGCAAGAGCCACATGCATGCAGACAGGCCCCCGACGGCAACGGCAGCGGCAACGGCGGACCAACCAGACCAGGCAAGACCAGACGCGTCCAGTCGTGGCTGTTGTGCGGCGGCGTCTGGCCCAATGTCCGGCCGCTTCTGTTGTTTGGCGGTGGTGGGGCATTTTGGCTGCCGACAAGCTTTCAACCTCGAACCTTCACTTCACTCTTTGCCAACCTAATTGACCAGTGACGGCGACGGCGACGGCGACGGCGACGGCAACAGCGACGGCAACAGCGACAGCGACAGCGACAATCTCAGTTTTTGCCGCGCTCCCGCATAGAAGCGAGTTGCTCTTCGCAATCGTCGCATACCATGTTCCTAGCTCCTCTAATGCATCCTTCTTGAAACAAAATCCCATCGCGTCGCGCGCGCTCTGGCTCTCCGCTTCGCTTTGCCATGTCCCGCCTCTCCATCGCCACCAAATCTCGACTCCCGTCCTCCCTGCGCGTCGAATCCTCCAACACAGCCGTCATCAAAACCATCAGCCGCCTATCGCGCGAGGCCCTCATTCTCCTCGCCCTCGACTGGCTAGACGGCCAGTCTCTAGCCTTTACCGCACCCTACTTGTCGCCGCCGAGGGCTGACGACGACGACAATAACAACAACAACAACAACAGCAGCAGCAACAACAATGCCGCCGCGCCAGACGATGCGACGGACCTCTACCCACCCTGCCAATCTATCGAGGAACTTCGCGATCTCTACACCGATCTGCAAGATCAGAGAGGCTCTCGTCGAGATGTGGTCAGCCGCATCCTCGAAGGTGATTGGCGCCACGGCCTCACCCTCTACCAGCTTGCCATGATTGACTTTACCTATCTGGATGAGCACCCTACGTCGCAGAAATGGACAGCCTACAAAATACAGCCGCTGATTCTTTCCGACAAGAATGTCGACGAAGACGTAGTCAAGGTGAATGAGAAGAGCCTCAGTCTGCCGCGCTTCCATCCCTCGACATTCTTGCAGAGCCTGCAGGAGCAGGTTCTTCCCGACATCAAGGCGCACTACCACTTTTTCCGACCCAAAAAGTTCCCGCTGCTGCTGCTGCGCATCTTCGCCATCGAGTCTCCGTACAACACGGAGCTGGCTCTCTCGGGACTGAATGCCAGCGGCAATACCACCAACTTCAGCTCATCGCGCACCATTTACTTGGCGTTCCCCCACGGATCCCCGGCGCTGTACATCACGAGGCCGCAGACGACGGGTCCCATCAGCCACGGCGAATCCAAGAGCCTTCAGACCTTGATTGCCAATGGCGTACCGCAGGCCCTCTCCAGGCCTCGCGAGCGGTACACGCTCAAGCCCACCAGTCTTGTGAGCAGGAACCTCGAGGCCATACTGGACAAGCGAGGATCCGGCCGCAGCAACGCTGCTGGTGGAGGCTGGAGCATCTACGCCAACGAAAAGGACAAGAAGTCCCCCCTGGATTCCATTCTCCCTACGCCTCCTCTATCCAGGGAGTCATCCCTTGCTGACGGCGGGCGCGGCGGCCAAAAGCGCCAGCGACCGCTATCTCAGCATCAACGGGCGGCGAAACGCGCCAAGACGGTCGCCAAGGCTCGCTTCGGGGAGTCCGCCATCATGACGGACGGGAAAGGCATCGAGAAACTGGACATCATCATGCAGGATTCCTTCCCCCCGATTGATGGCGTGTATATGCAGGATTCCGAAGACGAAGACGACCGCATCAACAGACGGGCGGACCGGCGGAAGAGCAAAATGGACACGGCACTGCGGCACGCGCTCGGCGACCGAACAGGAGAGGACGACGACGACGATGACGACGACGCCCGGGATTCCAGACGGTGGAGGCCGCTCATACGCATCAACTTCCAGGGACCTCATGTCTTTGCGGGCATCCGTCAGCTGGTCGAGGCGGGCATCGTGGATGGTGAGCGCATGCCGGGATGGATGACGGGGGAAGACGCTGTCACGACTGGCGTTGTCCGAAATGGGCTGATACGAGGGCACAAGGGCTCTGGGTTGTGATGAACTGTCATTCATGGTTTAACATTCATGGTTTAAACATGTGGAGTTTGGGTTCTTTCTACTTTTGGGTTGAACGGGCGGCATATGGATGGTTTTTTTTTTCTTTTCCTTTTTCACTTTTTCATTTGGTTCCCCCCCAACCCCCTTTCCATTTCGTCTCCTGACATCTCATCCTCATGTCTCCATATACCCCATCAATGTCGACACCTTCCTCCCTCTCTGTATCCCTTCTTTTTTTTTTCGATACATTGCGTTGCATGGCGAGCAAATAGGAGGGGATTCTTCGCAGTTATCTATACGTAGGTATACTTTCTATCTGCATCTGTATCTGCATTCTACCTTTCTTCTAGACGAAATACACGGATGCTATTCCTCCAAGCTGCTTCGCATACTTGCTCCACGGTCACGCCCTTGATGGCCGCCACAATGGTAGCCACCCGCTCAATCGTGCAGGGCTCGTTCCTTCCCTTGACCATGGCGCCCTCTTCCCATTTCTCCTTTTTGACGACCTTGAAGCGGTCCGGGATGGGGGGCTCTTTTTTCTGATTCTTGTTCTCGTTCTGGTTCTGATTCTGGCTTGTTTTCATCTGCTTTTTCTCATCCTCCGCGGGCGGGCCGGCTAGCTCGGGCAAAGGCTCCGGGGCAACTCCGTCCTGCGCGGCGCTCTGCTCCTTCTCCTGCTCCTTCTCCTTCGTCTCAAGCAAGTACTTGAATCCCTCGTGACTGGGCCGAACCTCACACCATGGCCCATCCGTCTCCAACATGATGCGATCCAGACGCACCGCCCGGACGACCTCACAGTTGTCGGTCGTCTTGAAACTACACCCATTGATGCCAATGTAGAGTCCCAGATCCATCAACTCGTTCAGCTCATCCAGCGTGCCCGTGAAGCTATGCACCACGGCCCCTCCTGTCAGCTTCTCGAGCCGGTCCCCGAAGGTGGTCCTCAGGAGGGACACAAAGTCGGCGTGCGCGGCCCTCGAGTGCAAGAACAGTGGCAGCTGCGGGGTCAGCGACGCTGCGAGCTCGAGCTGCGCGGCAAAGGAGTGCCTCTGGATCACGGCGTTGCAGTAGTTGAGGCGGTCGTAGTCGAGGCCGAACTCGCCTAGGGCGACGAGGCGACGAGGCGATGGAGATTGGGCCTCTGCGATGAGGGATTTGAGTCCTGCGATGGCGATGGCGGATCTCTGCGGATCGGGAAGGTAGGATTCTGACATGGGGGCTTGGGCATCATTTTCACAGGGTGTCGTGTGTTCTGTGCTGCTGTTGATGTTGTTGATGTCTGAGCTGCCGAAGATGGCGCTGCTACAGGGGTGGATGCCAGCAGTGGCATAGCATGTTCCGGCTGCGAAACGTGTCAGTCATTTTCGCCTTTCCTTTTCTGTTCTTTTCAACCTCTCTTTTTCTGGAGTTCTTTTTTCCGAAAATAGAGAGTAGAGGGTGGAAGAAGGGAAGGGGGTTATCGGAGGGGAAACAGTACGGTACTCTTGACTTAGTTGGAGGCCGGCGCGGGAGCTTTCAAGACAGGAACCCGTGATGATGAGCTTGGTGCAGCCTACTTGGCGGGCGCGGTCGATGACGCCGGCCAGGTCATCCGGGTGTCTCTGTTGACCGTGGTAGCGGCCTCGAAAAATTGGATCCGAGAGATTGATGCCAATCTGGCGTGTTTTGTTAGTCAAGATTCAACGAGGCGGGGTGTTGGGACGTTCAGAGGTTTGTCACGGGCCACTGGGAAGGGCTGAGAGGTATAGATTGATACAGAATAGTTGTTGATGGAAAAGAAGCTGTCGATCGACAAGAGATGAGGCTTCCTCGAATACTTCTTACATCAACATATCTCGGGATATAGGATAGGGACTTGTCAGGCTGCGAGGCTTGTGATGCCATGGCCGACCTTTGTAGCAGAGGACGACCGAGACGAGCCTCTGCCGCAAACAGATGCTGTTGGGCGGTCCATCTGGGTATCATGAGGATGGATTTCTAGAGGAAACGAGTAAATCTTTAGGTTGAATGTTCTGCGTGCTTGATCAAGTCGTGCAAATGTGCCTGCTGGCAGTCAAACGGCATGGCGAACTGAGACGAAGTTTCGAGGACGTATCCATTACACAGTGTGATAATGAGTTCTAATCATGTACGCACTGTACCAGCGCTTATGTAGTGCTACCTGATCGTGCTGTCGGAGTGCCCAATGCATAATGAATGAATAATGCAAGAGTCTCACGTGATGTCGCGCCACGGGTGAGCGAGGCCAGCAATCACGAAATCCCAATAGAGAAGGGCAGCGCGGCGCGATCGATATGCTGCATGGCTTGCGGGTATGCAGGTTGGGTGTCCGGCGGCAAGACGTCCAAGAGAGTCAGCTAGCTGGGTGGTGTCGTTTGCCCATCTCCGAGCCTTGCGCCTTGAGCGTCGACTCCTCCGAAGCCAGTGTGCCTGGTGCTCGCTCGAGTTTCGGAGCCGCGGCGCATCGTGCATCGAGTCAATCGATGATCCCTGCCCTCGCGCGCCAGGAGCTTGGCTGACCAACCGGCCTGGTCTTGAACGGGACTAGACTGAGTTGTGATTGAGTTTGTAGTTTGTCAGAAGAACGGTGCGGTGGCCCTCGTCTCGTCCCTCGTCTGGTCCCTCGTCTGGAGGTGCGGCTTTGCTCGGGCTCTTCTTGTCGCGCTAGTAACGGGCACGACGCGTTGAGTGCGTCTGGGTTGCGGTGCAAAACACGCGTCGCACTTAAGAAGGGCTTCCCTGTCCACCGACCCACGCTTTCCTTTCCTTTGCACTCTACCTACCTTCACAAACCACCACCACCACCACCACCAACCAGCTCGTTCGTCATCGACGAGGGTCTTTTTTCTTTCTGTCTTTCTTTTTTTGCTTTCGATAATTCATCCAGCGCGCTTCTTGCCTCGCTGTCTCGAATCGTGGCATATCGTTTGTGCTCTGGTAGAGCCTTTCAGGAGATAGCTGTTGCACCTCTCTTGTATCGCTTATTCCCTCTCTCTCTCACACACACATAAGCTTGCCCTCCGCCGGTTCGGGCTGCGTTAATCACAATGTTTGTCAGAAAGCGAGGTGAGTTTCGAGGGGTCACGGTCCGATGTTTTCCCCGCTCTCGTTTTCTTGCTAACCTCCTCTTTAGATGGTCGCCAAGAGCGCGTCCAATTCGACAAGATCACAGCTCGCGTCTCCCGGCTGTGCTATGGCTTGGACGTCGACCATGTTGATCCTGTAGCCATTACCCAGAAGGTTATCTCGGGTGTATATGGTGGCGTCACCACAATTCAACTGGACGATCTCGTTAGTCGTCACCTCTTTTTCTTTCCCTGCCTCCTTTCTTCTACTTCTACTCTTCTTCCTCTCCCTCTGGTTTCCGTTGCAAAGACTGGCGAAATCCAGTACTAAAAACAAGACGCTAATATTTCACTCCCATCGTCATCTAGGCCGCTGAAACCGCTGCTTACATGACAGTTACACACCCGGATTATGCCATTCTCGCGGCCCGTATTGCCGTCTCCAACCTGCACAAGCAGACCAAGAAGCAATGGTCAGCTGTAGTCAGCGATCTCTATCACTACGTTAACCCCAAGAACGACCGTGCCTCGCCAATGATTTCGAAAGAGACGTACGAGTGCGTCATGAAACACAAGGACGAACTTGATTCTGCCATTGTCTATGACAGAGACTTCAACTATCAGTACTTTGGCTTCAAAACCCTGGAACGATCATATCTTCTCAAGATCAACGGCAAAATCGTCGAGCGACCTCAGCACATGATTATGCGCGTCGCAGTCGGCATCTGGGGAGACAATCTCGACCGCGTTTTGGAGACGTATAACCTCATGTCCAGCAAACTGTTCACGCATGCCTCACCCACGCTCTTCAACGCTGGTACGCCCCAATGTCAACTGTCTTCCTGCTTCCTCGTAGACATGAAGGACGACAGCATTGACGGCATCTATGACACCCTCAAGACGTGTGCTATGATCTCCAAGATGGCTGGTGGCATTGGCCTAAACGTTCACCGCATTCGTGCTACCGGCTCTTACATTGCCGGCACCAACGGCACATCTAATGGCATCGTTCCCATGCTTCGTGTCTTCAACAATACCGCCAGGTACGTTGATCAGGGCGGCAACAAACGACCTGGCGCCTTTGCCATTTACTTGGAGCCTTGGCACGCAGATGTGTTTGAGTTTCTTGATCTGCGCAAGAATCACGGCAAGGAAGAAGTGCGTGCTCGTGATCTCTTCCTTGCTCTGTGGATTCCCGACCTTTTCATGAAGCGTGTCGAAAAGAATGGCGATTGGACACTCATGTGCCCCAATGAGTGCCCTGGTCTGGCCGACTGCTACGGCGACGAGTTTGAGACTCTCTACGAGAAATATGAGCGCGAAGGCCGCGGACGTAAGACAATTCGTGCCCAGAAGCTCTGGTATTCCATTCTCGAGGCCCAAACCGAGACGGGCAACCCCTTCATGCTGTACAAGGACGCCTGCAACAGAAAGAGCAACCAGAAGAATTTGGGGACCATCCGCAGCTCCAACCTTTGTACTGAAATCGTCGAGTATTCTGCC
Source organism: Claviceps maximensis (assembly GCA_018360255.1). Classification (NCBI taxonomy): domain Eukaryota; kingdom Fungi; phylum Ascomycota; class Sordariomycetes; order Hypocreales; family Clavicipitaceae; genus Claviceps; species Claviceps maximensis. Next base: position 149,375 of record SRPZ01000036.1, read on the forward strand.
CCCGATGAGGTTGCCGTTTGCAACCTGGCCTCTCTTGCGCTGCCTGCCTTTGTAGACTACAATGAGGGCTGCTACGACTTTCAAAAGCTCCACGAGGTGACCCAAGTGGTTGTTCGTAACCTCAACAAGATCATTGATGTCAACCACTACCCCATCATAGAGGCTCGCAACAGCAACATGCGACACCGACCTATCGGTGTTGGCGTCCAGGGTCTTGCCGACGCCTTCCTCGCCCTGCGCTTGCCCTTCGAGTCGCCCGAAGCCCGCGAGCTCAACAAGCAAATATTCGAGACCATCTACCACGCTGCCCTGACGGCCTCGGTCCAGCTGGCCAAGGAGGAAGGCCCTTACTCCACCTTCAAGGGCTCACCCGCATCAGAAGGGATTCTCCAGTTCGACATGTGGAACGTCAAGCCTTCGGACTTGTGGGAATGGGACAACTTGAAGGAGCAAATCAAAGAGCACGGCATTCGCAATTCGTTGCTGCTGGCTCCCATGCCCACCGCCTCCACATCCCAAATCCTGGGCAACAACGAGTGCTTCGAGCCTTACACATCCAACATTTATCAACGCCGTGTCTTGGCCGGCGAGTTCCAGGTCGTTAACCCCTGGCTGCTCAAGGACCTCGTTGACATGGGGCTATGGTCCGATGCCATGAAGAACCGCATCATTGCCGAGAACGGTTCGATTCAAAACATCCCCAACATCCCCGATGACATTAAAGCCCTCTACAAGACGGTGTGGGAGATTTCGCAGCGGCAGATTGTTCAGATGGCTGCTGATCGTGGTGCCTTTATCGATCAGTCCCAGTCCCTCAACATCCATATGAAGGACCCTACCATGGGCAAGATCACGTCGATGCACTTTGCTGGTTGGAAATTGGGTCTCAAGACGGGCATGTACTACTTGCGCACCCAAGCTGCTGCCGCGCCCATCCAGTTTACTGTAGACCAGCAGGCGCTCCTAATTGCGGATTCTGCCGTCACCAAGGACAGAGTGCCAAAAAAGAGGACAGCCCCAGCTGGTACCAGTTACATGTCTGCCATGTCATCGACGCCCCGAGCAGCTCAGGCCAAAACAGAGGAGGTTAGCAGCCACAACAACAACAACAACAACAACAACAACAACAACAATAGCAACGAGCCTATCAGCGTTGACGGTGTTTCCACTCCAAGCACCACGCCTCCTCGGACTGTCGCTGTTTCAAGACCCATTGCATCTCCCAGCAAAACTGCCATCATGAAGGCTGATGTTGAGGATGGTGACAGCCCAAAGGTTCTGCCCACGGAGCCTTCAGAAAAGGTCAAGGACGAAGAATTGGCCGAGCCTGATGCCAAGCATGAGGGACAATCAGAAGACGCTGATGAAGATAGCGGAGAGCGCGAGCGCGACATTTACTCGGAAGCTGTTCTTGCTTGTAAGTGCCCGCTCGAACAAGATTAGAGAAATTCCCCATCTCAGTGTTGGGGGACTTTTTTTTTGTTTCAGTTTACTAACCATCACTACCTCTGATAGGCAGCATTGAAAATCCCGAGTCCTGCGTCATGTGCAGCGGCTGAGGTGCACCACTTGGAATCTCGCCAGACATTCAGAGGCTGTCAGTGTCATGGGTGAGGCAATAGAGTTGCCCCAATGAAAACGAAGTGTATCATGATGGATGACGACGATTGGCTACGAAAATTCGGAAGGGGGCTTTGGGAGAGCCGGGTCAATACTGGAAAATACCGCTTATTTTTGTTGTTTTTTGTTGGTTACGTAGGACGGGCATGATGGCTAGACGACGGGCTTTATCGTGGTCGAGCGGACAGCGTGCTCTTTTTCTTTTTCTTTCCCCTGTCCTTCTGTTGGTCTTGCATGATGTTTTTTCTGGTTTGGAATCATTTTTCTTTTTTTGTGGGTTGTCTACGTTAGAGTGTGTTAATACATACGGATTGGCTATTCATTTGTATGAGACATGGCAAGGCCCGCATGCTGGTGTGGCAATGCGCTGCGCATAGTTTTAGTGTTGGTGGCAAATGAGGACATTTTGGTACAACAGCGGACGAGTGAGACGGAGTTGCATTACGTTTGGCCCCTGCTGCAGGCAGCCGACAGATTGTATGACGACGTTCGTGTCTGCGTAGCAAAAACGGGTTTGCGACGGGACACGATCTGCTCCAGCCCGTCTGACGCCATGCCGCGTGTGAAGATGGCCGTTGGTGTGATAGAATCTGTCGCAGGACGGGCAAGACGGGATGTTACATTGGGGGCTCCAAGGCGAAATCCGGTTTATGTAGACGCTGGGTGGCGAGAGAATGGACTCGACCATTGGGCCTGGAAGCATGACGGATGGAACTGTTTTGTTCATGTTGGCAATAACATGGAGATGTCATTGTCGCGATGGAATGTGTCTCGAGGCATGTCTCGGAAGTATAGCCCTGTGTTATATTTGTTTTTGGTTTTATTTGTTTTGTATTCTTAGTTTAGTAACCCCTGTATTCTTGTTATTTTTTTATTGTTATTTTTTTACTTTTATTTTCATTGTATTTTCAATCATTTGTCTTATTAGTCTTATTTCTTGAGGAAAGCAATCATGGGGAAAAGAGAAGAGACACAGTACAAGACGTGGTTTGCCGTAGTTGTGAGAATCCTGCTCACGGTATTCGTGGCGGTTGCTGGCACGGTGGAGTGGGGCGTTGGACAAGGGGGCTGGTTCGACGGATGTGTTGTGTGTGTTGTGTCGTGTTGTGCCTGGTAGAAGTGAGAACTGGTTGTTTTCAGTCTGCCATGTTTGTGTTTTATGGTGGTTAATGTGATTATTTTATTGCTATTTTTATTTCTTTTTTTTATCTTTTTTTTTCTCCTCTCCGTCTCTCTGTCATTTTCTTTTTTTAAGAAATAATAATAAAGTTTGTTATAAATTTACCCATTGTAAAGGTTATTTACAACAGAGTATTCAGTATAGCGAATGTTTGGAAGTACCCGACCCTGTTTATGCCTACGTGAGTGCCATCATCCCATCCACTCTTTACTCTATTCTCCGTCCTCTTTCATCGTGGGACGAATTTCATGCCCTGGATACTCCGTGTTGTATTTTCGTGCTTTTGCAATAAACACGTATTGATTGTTCACGCACATGGTGCCTCTTGGCCGAGCCGCGCAGCGGACCATTTCGTCCACTCAGCGAGAGTGGTGGCCAGGTGCCTTGCTCCGGCCAACACCCACGTTTGAGACAGACAGACAAGAGATGGATGGGAGATGGATGGGAGATGGTCAAGAGACAGACAGGCAGGTAGGGAGACACAGACAGGCAGACAGACAGACAGACAGACCAGACGAAACAAACCAGCCCTCATGGACGTGGGGGCTGCCAAGCTGGAATCTCGTGTATTCGCAACGCATGCGCACCGCATTCGCACTGCCGCGGAATGTCATTCATTGTTTTTATATCCCACCCGGACATGCATGACACCACAACGACAATATGCTAACAATACGTGCAATACGTATGATGGGGTGAAGTGCTTGGCTAGTGCCGGCTGAGGAAGATCCGCCCACGTCCAGCTGGACATGGGGAAGGAGAGGGGTCAGCTGGATGGGGTCTAGCGCGCGGTGTTGGCGACTAGTATTTACATACAACCCACTGTACATACCTTAGGTACATATGTACATATGTATGTACATATGTATGTATATTGTACATGAATTCCTTCTCTGCGGCCACGTAAAATTCCCGTTGTTCATTCTTGCCAAGCAAAAACAAATGTTCCGCCGCCGCTCCGTGGATTCTAGATTCTAAGCGAGGTCGCTTACTTGTTTCGTCCCCCCGTTTGCCCATTGATGGTCGGAGAAAAAATGATGCTGGCGGATTTCTCTTCTTGTCGGCATCTCCAACGTCCCGGGTAACAGAGGCACCTGAGTTCCGAACGGGGCTTGGTAGTTGGCCTCGTCGACTAATCGCAATGGCCGAACTCGAGGGACGATTGTCGACGAGGCAGCCATATTAAGGCTTTCCATGCCTGATCCTGATTCTTACCCCATTGCCCCCCTCCTTCCTCCCTTCTCCTCCCTTCCCTATCTTTGAATCATGGCAACGGCACCATGACTGTTCCAATCTTCTAGACAGCAGTGTTGCACTGTCGTGGTTGGTCCCAAAGACCTAAAACAGCAAGATGTGGGTTCTTTGACGCGAGGCCATGCCAGGGGCGGTCGACCCACTCAACTTCCCTCTCTTTTCATAGGGCAACGATCCGAAAAAGTACCAGCCAATCGACAGTTTGACACAACAATGACTTCACACCAGACCCCATTTCCCACTTTCCATGGGTTCCCCATCTTCCTGAATCCATGCGCGCCGACTTTGAGCGGCGAATTCTTTTCTAGCCTGGCATGGGTTTTTTTTTTCTTTGTCGAGCTCCGCTTTGGTCCCCATCCCGGTCATGCTGCTCCTGCGCCCGCTCCTACGGCCCAGCGCCAGGTCACAGCAAAGATGAGATGAATCATCAAAAAAAAAAAAAAAAAAAGACCAGACGTCTGCTAATTTCCCCAAATGGGACTCACCATGCCCTCATCGGGCTAGCCTTGATGCTTATCATCAGTCGGAACCCGGGCATCGAGCCAGAGACGACGACCGGTTTGTGCAGTGTAGGTACTACACGGCATAGAATTCAGGGTAAAGCACACGTAAATCAAGGCGTTTTTTTTTTGTTTGGAGTGTTTGGTGGTCTGTAGCACCAATCCAGAAACTCAGCAATCCAGACGGCAGAAACGGCCAAACCGACTTTTGGCATGACCAGAGACGATGCGGCTATGCGGGAGCTGTGCGACCTGACGAGGCCACCGCTCTTGCAAATGGTCTGGCGCGAGTCTTGTTCGTCCAGCAGAGGCTAATATGGAGTTGTATGTAAACATAACGAGGAAGTCTAATAGCAATGCGTCTATATCGTTGGCTCGACATGATGCTGACGTCACATTCGGCTTGTTCAGAGAATGTGTGTAGGGTTTGCTGCTTGCTGGGCTGTTATGGGAAGAGATTAATGTCCAATGTATTGACAGGCTGATGGCATGCATGTAGGCATCACCAGTTTCTTTAGCCCGAGATGGGTCTCTTTGTTTGCGCATGCTAGCCGGCCCCAGCCGAGCCGGCCGATCCATTTTTTATTTGTTGATTTAATTACCAGGTAGGTCAGGTCGACAAGGCAGCTAATCTTTACATAGTTTCAGCCGGGCCGGGTCGTTGAGAGAGGCGTGTGGAGCGCATGGCGGGTATGAAAGCCTAATGCTTGGACATGACACGGCATGAATTATTCATGACTGTCGGTATGCACCCAGCTGGGGACATGACAGTTAGAGAGGAGGGAGTGAGGTGATGAAGCCGGATAGGAGGATGGAGATGGGGATGGAGATGGGGATGGAGATGAGGATGGAGATGAAGCTGGAGTTGAAGCTGGAGAGATGAAGCTGGAGATATGAAGCTGAAGATGCGCATGGAAATGACGGCACGATACAAGGGTCATGAGTGTCATGAGAACGATGACTGCACGGCCAATCAACACGTCTGCCCGTTGCCGGAGCACTTCCTGCTGTCGAGTGCAGGTGGCACCAGTTGGCACCAGTTGGCACGACTGCCGCCATCTGTAACGTCAGTGTACCTGCCCTTGGTGCCGGGGCTAGTCGACCGGCGCGACCTGCGCGACCGACATGCGTTCCTACGTTCCTCCGTTCCTGCTTGAGCTACTTTCCTACTTTCCTACTTGATCTACTCGAGCCAAGCAGGTCGCGGCCGGACTAGTCGGGCTAGTCCTTGCTTTTTCACAGTCCAGTCCAGTCCAGTCCAGCCCAGTCACGTCTGCACTTCCAACTTTCTGTACGCGCTCGCTCTGTGCTTTTCTGAATCATAAAGCTCGCCAGGTCCTCCCTCTTCTTCTCCCTTCGCCCTCTTCTCCCCCCTTCACAACACACGCTCCGTTCCCAAGCATCACGCAACGCCCTATCCAGCGAGACTCGTCTGTCACGTCACATCATCCTCCACGGGTACGTCTAGTCCGGCAATCAGGCCAATTTTCCATGTTGCATTACTCCCAAGGCGATTGCTTTGCTTAGTGTGCTCAAATTTCCCCACTCCCGGAAACTCATCCACGCTGCGTTCACAACTACGAAATCCAAGCGCTAAATCTCCATCCACAGTGTCCATTTTTTTTTCTCGAAATTCAGACCTTCCAAAAAAAAAACACCTTTCAAGTCGCCAAGATGAAGTCCGTTGCCGTCGTCCTCTCCATGGTCGCAGCCGCCACTGCCCAGGACCTCGCTGGTGCTGCCCAGGGTCTTGCCGCTCTGGCTCAGTGTGGTGTAAGTTCGATATTCACCCGCCTGCCCATCTGCCATCTCGCTTGGGCTTGAATAGATGGAGGCCATTTCATTTTTCTGCTTCTCGCATGCCACCTGCTAACTCGCCCTGGGGCATGCATAGCAAACCTGTGCGAACAACATGATGACCGCCGCCAAGGCTGAGGAGCTTGGTTGCAAGGTGAATGACATCAAGTGCTTGTGCGGCAATGTCAACTTCATGTACGGCCTCCGAGACTGCTCTCACGCCATTTGCAGCCAGCAGGATGCAAACCAGGTCGTCGGATTCGGCATGAAGGTCTGTGAAGGTGCTGGCATCGCCGTCACTGGAGGCAACGCTGGTGCCTCCCAGACTGGCGGCGCCAGCCCCAGCCACGGCGAGGCCCATGTCACCACCATCTACGGCGTTGTGACTGGCACTGACGGCAAAGTCATGACTGCCCCCATTGCCACGTCCACTATCGGAGCCGACAACAGCAACGCCGTGCCCAACGGCGATGCTCACGTCACCACCATTCACAGCACCATGACTGGAACCGACGGCCAGGCCGTCACCACTCCTATTGCCACCTCTACTATCGATGGCGGCAACGCTGGTAACGGAGGCCCACTCTTGAGCACTTTCACTACCGACGGTACCCAAGTCGTTGTGACCTTGTCGACCATGATGACCCAGCCCACCAGCACCGATGGCGAAGGTGCCACTGAGACCCCCTCTGGCGGTGCTGCTACCACTAGTGACTCTGCCGGGACCCAGACACCCACCGTTCCCTCCGCTTCACCTACCTCTACCAGCACCGGCTTTGCTGTAAGTTGATCACTCGCCCGTGAGGAGAAACACGTCAAAGAAAACAAACCGCTAACTCGACTCACGATAGGCCCACATTACTGCTGCCCCAGGTCTGCTGGCTGCTGCTGGTCTCGCTGCCCTCCTTTTCTAAGGGGTGGAAGCCCAGGCGCTGGCTCAAGCGTTTTACTGAATCGCGTCACCTTTTTCTTTGTTCACATTTTTGATGATACATAATACCTGTTCATACTTGGAACTCGGTCTTGTCCCACACTATCTTGTCCATGGACAGACACGAGGAAGCCATCTTTCACGGGACTGATTTTTGAAGCTCTGAGGGAAAAGGAGAGGAGACATGTGTGTCTGGACTTGGGGAGTTTTTGTCTTTTACTTTTTACTCTTTTTTTTTTCTTCTTTTTTCTATGCCCAATTGGCGAAAGGTTATAATGAGGCATATGAGGTAGCTGTGTTTGGTTTTTAAACGTCCCATGATGCGTTGTGCAGGTTTGAAGCGACATCTGGTGTGCCACGTTTTACATTGGAGGGACGTTTGTTGCGACGTATTCGTGACGGTTCCTGTACTATTTCCGCGCTTGTCACCTCGCGGCTGCTAAGGCATTGGCCGGCAGTCCGCTGCGGTTCATGAAGGGTCATATACCCAGTCGCGCTCATGAAGATTACTATATTAATTATTAATTTCTGTCAGCACGCCAATTGTCAGCACGGCAATCGTCGTTGAAGCGTATCAGTTGAGCCAAGTTGATGTCCGCGTCAGCGAGTTTATGAAGCTGACGAGAAATGCTGGTAATGTCGTAAAGGAGTAAAGGAAGTAGAGAATAGTTGGGGGAAAATATGCTCAAGTGTGGTTTACAGCAAGCGTTTCTACGACGTATTGCAGGTGTATATAAAGAGGTGTAAATATATCAGATGTGTAAATATATCAGATGTGTAAATATATCAGATGTGTAAAAATATCAGATGTGTAAATATATCAGATGTGTAAGTATATCAGATGTGTAACTATATCAGATGTGTATATATATCAGATGTGTATATATATCAGATGTGTACATATATCAGATGTGTAAATATATCAGATGTGTAAATATACAGAGATGTATAAATACATAAAAAACATGTATAAACAAGGCATACAAACAAGGCATACAAACAAGGCATACAAACAAGGCATATTCAAGCATACAAGCATAAACATAAGAAATTATAGCCAACAGAGGCTATCTTATCTATTCTATCTGAATCTCGTAGTCTTTTCGTCTTTTTAGTCAAGGGGTCAAGGACCATGGACTTTAGTCCGTCGTCGCGGATAGTAGTTCTACTTACGCAGTGTAAGCATGAGTGTTTCTTGATATTTCTAGCATAGACTATGCTACGTAGTATTACTTTACGCTTTAATCAGACCCTGGAATTATTTGCCGGCGTGGTCCCATCTGTCACATGCCAGACGGGATGAAATAAATGACATGTGAATGGGTTCAAGCGGCGGACGGCCAACAGTGGCACACAAAAGTTCGGTAGTTATCCGTTGCACATGCTGATGATACGACAAGTCATGTGAGAAGTGAGCATTCATGTAGAGTTATATTTCGGCTCATATAAGCATGTTGATTATCTTGTCGCCAGTCAACTCGGCTGTATATGACCAATGGTTACGCAGGTCATAGTTCGTACCTGGAGCTCAAGACTGCGTCGTCTCCTAGCAGAATTGCCGCAAGTGTCCTGGAGGAAAAAAACGGACTGAACAACACCAATGACGCGCATTTGAAAAGTAACCTGGTAAAAATATTCATAATGTAATAAAGAGTCACGCTCATGCCCATCTTCCAAGGTATAATACATTCACCAATGTCTGTCTCTTTCCAGCTGTCATTGCTCGCCTCGAGTAATGTGGCCAGCAGAAACGTGGTGTACCCGCGTAATGCCGTAGCTCTCAAAACGGGAATCCGAAGGGAGGCAGACTTTTCCTTGATTCGCACCGAGTCAAACGCCAACAGAGTCGAGCGCAAGATCCCAGATCAAATCCCATCGCCATGCTCATGGGATCACATCATTACCCAGCGACCGCCAGACCCCAGAACCTCAATCCCCAGACCACAAGAAAAAACGCGAGGGAAAAAAACAAAGAGGCAAGATCGACAAGAATGGAGCATTGCGGTTCATTCGAAGGTTGTGTTCTTTTTTTTTTTTCGCAAATTCGACCATGACAGGTCCATGTTCCTTTACTGGTTGACCTTTTCCTTGGCTGCAGAGGTGGCCTCGGCCTTCTTGGCAGCCAGGAAGCTACTCAACCAACCCAGAGTCTCGGTGCTTACCACAACGGCAGTGGAAACAGCAGCCTTACCCTGGCTGACGAGACCCTTTTGTTCCGTCTTCTTGACCTCGGAAGCGAACACGTCCAAAACATGATCACGGCCCTCGAGGCCCTTGTGCAGGGGAAGCATGATTAGGCTGCGAGTGTCGTTGTAGAGATCGCTGGTGGGCTTCTTGACGATGGGGAAACGCTCATCGATGCGGTCGAGGGTTTTGGCACCGATGGAGTCGGCGCGGGCGACATAGGGCGAGACGTAACCGTAGGGCTTGGCGAGCCAGGGGAAGACAGAGGAGGCGATGGTCTGATAGGCAGAGTCGCCGAGCTTGATGGAACGCTGGGCGAGCTCGTTGGACTTTACGGTGTGGATGCTGTCACTGATGACTGGGTAGTTGAGGAGGTGCTATATGTTTTCATTTCGGGTTAGAGTGCTTCTCAGACGAGGGAGAGAAAGGACAGAGAAGGAAGTGGGTGATGAAGTACCTTGAGAAACGCAGAGTTGGGACAAGACGAAACGTCGCCGTTGACCTGAGAGGCGGCCATTACGAATGTGAAAGATGTGGTATTTGGGATGCGGGATGCGAAGGCGAGAGGTGGGATACGGGAAAGTGGGACTGAGCCACGCGAATGAGGATGGGATGAGGATGGAGAAGATGAAGAATGGCTTTTTGTTCTATTCTCGAGAGAAGTTGTCTTGGGAAGAAGTGTCTTGGGGAGAAATTGTCTTGGGAAGAGAGATGAAATGGAACAAGCAGGTGGGAAAAGAAGGAAAAGGAGGAAACGGAAGAAGGGCCTGGCTTGCAGCTGGGAGGGCCAATGCTTAAAAGGGCCGGAGGCAGATTGCAGATTGCAGGTTGGACATCTGGGAAAGATGGGAGACGCCACGCACGCCGTCATTCAACAACGGTCGACGGCTGCTGGTTGGGGCGAGAGCATGTGAAAGCGCACGCAGCAGAGCTCGATTGGCCATCCACAGAGTCAGCCACACTGCCCTGGCCCGTGCCAGAGCCTGCACCTGCTGCACCTGCCTGCACTGCCAGCAGACCGGCAGATTGCCAGACGCTGCCGGACAGCTGTCGACAGTGGGCAGTGGGCAGTGGGCAGTGGGCAGTGGGCAGTGGGCAGTTGGCAGTTGGCCGCGGACAATGACAAGGATGGGCGACCCAACTGACGATTTTGACACGTGAAAGTCGCCTTGGACGGACTTTATCTTCAAAGCAGCACACACATCAGACCAGACATCCCTGGCTTAGCGTCGCGAGCGCCCCACTTAAAAGGACTAGCCGGGTTTGCATGTTGAATTGAAACAAGAATAAGATTGATCGATTCGGGGCGGGCACCTTCGAATATCGGATACGGAAAACGGTATTTCAAGAGAATTGAAACATGAAAAGATACTACGATAATTGTGCCAGGTCTACTCGCGCTACGTGACCTCACTGCAAGCGGGAGTTGACGAAAAAAAAGACCCCCCGACCAGATATCCGTTCACATACTGTCAAGTGGCGGTGCCGACTTGTCTCTGTGTTGGACTGGATTGGCAAAGCTTATCATCAGAGTACATGTCTGGCCTCCAGCAGCAACGGCGAGACCACCACACACGACACGACGACGACGACGGTTGGAATGGGCCTTGACCTGCTCTCTGTGCGGATTCGGAAAACGTCAGTGGGCTTCCCTTGATGTCTCGGGGGAGGGCCTGGTGTCGAGACGGTATGCAGGCGCCGGGACCGAGACGTGTATGATGGACGATGGGTGCTGGTGCTGGGTGCTGGTGATGGTGATGGTGATGGTGATGGATGGTGGTGATGGGTGTGGAAGATGAATATGGATATGGGCATGGGCGCGAATGATGGACGATAAATGATGGGCGATATGAGATGGATGTTGGATGATGGGGATTTTCTTGCTTGCTCTGCATCGTTTTTGGAACGCGGCAGGAACTCCGACGGGATCAGATCTTGTCGTCACCCCTGTTTTTGACCTTGGTCTGAACCACCCTGGTTAGGTTATGCATGCAGCAGCAGCCTGTCGGCATCTGGTCTCTGATTGTGCAGTGCCATCAGCCATGGCATCGCCGCCATCGCCATCGCCATCAGAACATCAGCCATCAGAGCATCAGCCATGCCATCACCATCGCCATCAGAGCATCAGATGGGAGAGAAGAAAAAGAAACAGAATTTGAGTATCATTCCTATCATCCGCGACCAACTGCGACCACGACTGACAATGCCATAGTGTCATGATCCGTGGACCGACTCGCGCTACCACTCCCCCCCCCATCCCACCACCCCCATCACCCCTTCGTTACATTACACCATGATGACGGCCCTGACGGCCCTGACAAACAGCCCACTCACCTGGACAAGCCGCACCACCGCCACCCGCTGGTTGGCTCGATCCGTCCGATTCCGATTCCCATTCGTCAATGAGCAGTTCTCCTTATCGCCCGTTGTCCGCCGCGCGATGCCGCCATCACCCATCGCCCTCTCGCCGATTTGACCATGGAAGCCTGAGTAGGCACATAGCATAGCACAGCACAGCGAGCAAAACAAGTCAAAACGAACCGAACCGAAACAAAACAGATCAAAACAAAAACTATACAAAACAAAACAGGGTAAAATCCAGCTCCCGTAGTGTGTTTTAAGGAATCCTGTCCGGCGCCCGCGACGTACGACGCTCATTCGAGACCCCTGGTCGCACCGAGGCTCACCTTGGGCCCGACTAGTCGCTGCTGCTTGGCATCAAATCAACGTATCCGGTCGCGCCGCATGAAAAGATGGGGAAGGCGAAGAAAGCTAATGGGCTGTTTTTTGGGGTTTTTTTTTCCTCTTATTTCCCTCTTCCTGCTGCGTGTCAGGTCTACAGCATCGTCATCCACAACCCATCTGCACATACATACTGCGGTATACACATGCACATGGTGAAAAGAATTCTCGATAAGCCATGACACGCAACACTAAAAATGGTGCCCTCCCTTTGGCTTGCCTTATCGTCTTCTTCTTCTTCTTCTCGTCTTTTTTTTTCAACTTCCTTCGTGGGTCATCAAACCCCACAGGAGCTGATTGGACCCACACGAAGCTCTCTTTATTCACTTTCACATGTCAGACGCTTTCCCACCCTCAATTTTCCCGCAATTCCATTTTCCGGATCTAGTCATCTCGATCCCTGAACCTTGCGATTTTTTATAAATCAATCAATAAAAAAATAAAAACATAAAAACCCATCTCTTTACATCACAGCCTGAATGACGCAATGAACAGTGGGTCTTTCCTGTTCCCTCTTCTTCTTTTTCTGTCGACGTTTGCACGTGCATGACGTCGGAGTTTCCTTTTTTTTTTTCCCCTTTTTTTATATGTATCTATATCTTGCTTGCCCGCCGAGGCTCGGATGCCATCTTATCTTGCCTTGTCTCACTGTCCTCTCCCCGATCGAGTCCGATCAACCTATCACGCAGACGCAGACGCAGACGATCCGGGACGAGCGACATGCGACGTGAAAATACCGCTGTGGTATTTTTCCATGAACCAGAATTACCATCAGGATCGGACGGGCATCTGACTCTTGCATCCACGTCCCCGCTTCGAATCTCTTCTCGTTTCCTCTCTATACACGCACATGTATGTGTGCACAAATATAGATAGTCCTCAGTGGCTGCTCCATGCTTCGACATGTTTACGCACCCGTGGAGAGGCCACGAAATATTCAACAATAGCTCTGTGTGTGCGCGCGTCTGTGTGTGTGCGTGTGCGTGTGCGTGTAGACAAGAGGGACCTGCTACCTACTGTGAGGCCATGACGACCGTGTCTGCTTCATGCATGTTTTATATGCACTCCGTATCGACATGGTTCACGATAAGAGATGTTGCCTGTCTTACGAAGAAGTCTTGTGCGCGTGGGATGTCTGTTCCGTGTGGTCGAGCAGACGACTTTGCCGGACGACTCGGTACTCGTCATGGTTCTTCAAGCATGACTATTAAGCTGGTATCATGTCACACCTTCTCCTTTTTTCTTCTTTTCCTTTTCCCCCTTGCCTCTTTTTTCCCCTTTTCTCTCTATCTTTTTCTCTCTATTCTATTTTTATTATTCTATTTTTTTTTTCTATTTTTTCTATTTTCCAATTCATTTTTTCGTCCACCTCCTCATCTCTATACCAAAAACCCAGGATCGCAAACCGGAATACTTGCCCGCGCCCCCTCGTCTGCCGTGTCTGACTTCACTTTGTTCGTCAAAAAAAGATGGGTGTGCGGAAGTGGTCACTCCCTCGTTTGTGCATACATGCGGTGCATGTCTATGTGCCAGTGCATTTGCCGCACATGCATATGTACGTGTGTAGTAATGCATCTACAACCCAATGTTGAAAAGTCCGCAGCCGGGAAAAGTCCGTCGTTGAAGGTAATTTCTTTCGTTTTGATGTGGCACTTGTCAGTTTTGGTTTCTTTTTCTTTATTTTTCGTTATTTTTCCTTTTTTGTTTTTTTTTTTTCGTCAAAGAGGGCGGCT